>CAKAOH010004279.1:0-17066 GCA_916701665.1 Sebastiscus tertius
ACATGTGTATAAACAAACGTTTGTATAACAAGAGATGAATGCATATGAGCTTGTCAAAATTACAATCCAAACATTCGTCAAATTGCATTGAAGTCTATGAGATCTTCAGTTTTCTATCCCTAAAAGGGGAGTACCCGTATGGGCCGGTCTGATGTGTGTGTGTGTTTTGTGTTGTGTGTGGGTGAGTATGTGTGGGAACAGGGAGTGCGTGCACTGTTGTGTTTCTCACAATGGGTCATAAATTTCAGGAGACGCCCCTTCAGGCCTCGCTCATGATGGCACACTTGGTACACACACACCCACACACACACACACACTTTCACCTCCCGTAACCCCAACTAACCTCGCTGACACACACTCGCACAAAAGCCGCCGCCCACCCCATGAAGCTGCGAGGGCTTTGTGTTCTTTCTGCTTCCTGTTTGGGTCAGTGGATCCCGACAGGATTCTAGCTGAAGGTTCAACTGCAGACCAGTTTGGGTCCTTTATTTTTAGACCTCATTTTCCAGTTGCTTACTTGAGCATGTATGCTCTGTTTGTAATATATTATATACAGTATATATATATATATATATATATATATATATATGTGTGTGTATATATATATATATATGTGTGTATATATTTTTTTTTTACAATTGTGAAATAGTTTTTTTTAGTGCCAGAATCGATATATTTGCTTCATTTGATTCTATGCAGAGGTAGAAGGAAGTTACCGCTTTTATTGTTGTAGTCTGAGTAACGTGACGTCATATCCGTTCCGTATCCGTCAACCAAAACAAACCGCAGCGAGCCGATATGAGAAAGTATAAAACGTCGGAGGGTCGTCGTGGATACGACCTGCAGCCTCACATGTTAACTCCAGCATGGTAAACACTACACATCCAGTAAAGGATGGAAACACTTTGGGTTTCATGCATTGACAGGAAAAGCAGAGCTAGACAGAGCAGAGCTAAAGCTGCATGCTAACTCTGTCACGGACAGGAAACGTTATCGTATCGCGGTAACGTGGCGGTCGAGCCGGCCGTCGCTCTCGTCTCCATGGTCAAATGGGCCGACGCTACGACTGTAGAGCACCCAGATACTGACATTTATGTTCTCTGCATTGAAACGGCCCCGATGGAGCTGAACATGGATGGATAAAGAGAACGGAGCTGACAGGAGAGCTAGAGACCATCTTGGAGAAGTTAGAGGAAGTAGACACGTGGGACTACGTCCGGTTTTCAAAATAAAGTGTTAACAAAGGGAACTGTATATACAAAAAATATATATATGGAAATTATAAAACATTACATGTCCCTTATAAATTAAATAAAATACCACTAATTTGTGAGGGAAATGTCTTTATTCTTTGATTTTTGCGTTGCTGGATAATAAATAATTCCTGACAATGACATCTCTGACTACATACATGCTGAAAATCAAACATTTTTACCAGATTAATTTAGATATTTTCCAAAGTAAAAGTCCCTAAAAGTGTATGATTCAACTTTTCCCCATGTTCTAGTGTTAAAAAAGTTAACAAAAATTGCAATAAATCGTGATATTGGATCACAATTATTAAAAATCACAATACATATCGAATTGGCACCCGAGTATCGTGATAGTATCAGATCAGGAGATTGTTAGCAGTCATTGTGAGCATGTTGGTGACATTAGCATTTAGCTCAAAGCCTTATTACAGTTCACAGAGCTGCTAGCATGACTATAGACACCTGATAAGAAAGGAAACATAAATATATGTGTATTAAATATGATGGATTATTGATTTAAACATGAAACAAACTACGTCCAGTAAATATCTTTTCTCAGGTGAACATGTGTGACATTTCAGATTCTCTTTCTTCTTCTTCATGAATACGTAACATACAGTATAATGTATATATGCAATTCTTTCTCATTATTCTCTCACTCAATCTCTCTCTCTCTCTCTCTCTCTCACACACACACACACACACACACACACACACACACACACACGTGTGAAGAGGTACTCATCTCACACAGAAGAGTACTCATAAATACTACATCAGAAATACCCACGTACACGTGTTGCCTATAAATATGCAGAGCGTCGCTGCGGGGGAATACGCAGGGTCACAGTGCAAGTGATGGTGTGGGATGGATATGAGTGTGTGTGTGTGTGTGTGTGTGTGTGTGTGTGTGGGGATATTCATTGGTGAACTATTATCTTGTTGGAGCAATATAATTCACAGGGAGAAGCGAAAGCGGGCGCGCAACGGGATGCTCCATGCACCAAGACGCAACGGCGGTGGTGTTTTTTTACTGTGGCACAACCTAGATTGAATATCCTACTGCGAGGTCCGGCAGCAGTTGAAGGTCCGATATGCTTCTGTTTACAGCTGTGTGTGTCTGTACTCAGCCAGTCAAATTCACGGCCGTGACGGAACACGTTGTGGAAAAATCAAACATGCTAGACTTTCTGTCGGGACGTCGTGAGGCGTTGTAAGGCGTCCCAGACGCGCCGTCGGTTGTTGTGTACTATGACACGCTACACGAGATAAAACGATCGACTGTCGCACACGACGCTCATTTATCGTTCCCGATCCGAGTCGATAATAGTTAATCGATAATAATAAAGCTATAATCGGGCTGACATGGTGTAGTGTGAACCGGGCATTACAAGTTCACCATCTTTGAGGTGGAATAATACCAACCATACGACATTGATGGTTGTACTTTCCATTAATATCTATTTTTTATATATATTTTACATCACAAATGAGATGTAAGCTGGCATTTTAGCTTGATAAATAACTGGAGGAACCATTACAGATAATAATAATAAAAAAAATATCTAATTATAGTACCATAACGACAGCACTTCTGGGACGAGGTCTTTTCGGATGTACTTGGTTCCCAGGACCTAACACAGGTCTGGACCAAGTAATGTTCAGTCTGATGGGGTCAGTCGAACAGCCCTAATCAAATGGTCAACATCATCATAGCAGAAAAACAATGTTTGTTTTTCAAGGCAGACTGAATGAAGAATGAATTGTGAAGTGCAGGGAAAATGAATTAATAATGAATCGGTGGTGCATGGTGACAGTGTTGTCTTCATTATGGGCTCTGTTTTGGTGTACCAAATTTTGCATTGGGTCTAATTACCCTCCAGTCTTGTATTGTAAATGCAGTACCTGTGAGGGTTTCTGGACAATACCTGTCATTGTTTAGTGTTGTTCATTGATTTCCAATAATAAATATATACATACATTTGCATAAAGCAGCATATTTGTCCGCTCCCATGTTGATAAGAGGATTAAGTACTTGACAAATCTCCCTTTAAGGTTCATTTTACAGATTGCGATTAATCACGATTAAATATTTGAATTGATTGCCAGCTCTAGTATATAGTTATGAAAAGTCAGACTGAAACTCTTATTGCAAAAACAACGCCCCAAACTTGATTAAAAGCCAACACCCCTGGTATGTGCCTTCTGTATTAGTCAAACATGGCATCCCAGCCTTCATTAGTGTGGTGGCACGCTGCTGTCTTGCATATTTCTACACGCTGTGGACGAGCGGTCTCAACTGTTGTGGCTGATTATGCGGCTGTGTTCTGAACCGGCGGCAGGTTTGCCTTTGTTAGCCGTCAGTCCTCTGGGGGTTAATGACCTAGAATCCGTCATCTCCTTATCCTGCTGAGATGAAAAGAGACATTGTTTACATACATCTGCCTTCAAAGGGGAACGCACCCAAATTAGAAGCAGCAAGTCAAACAGTATGCAGATGAGGCAGCTGAACGGGGTGAATAGAAGACGCCTCCCCGACTGGAGGCACGCACGCCTTCGCCCTCCTCGCCGCTCGTGTCCTGTGGGTGAGGATATAGAGGCGGGAGGGAGGGAGCAGAGGCAGGTGCTGCAGAGCTCCTCCATTGTGGTTCCTCTCAAAAAGGACAGCTGTTGTGTCTCGCACCCCCCTCCAGTGTTTGCTGCCATGTGTGTGTCTGGATGTTTATCACAGTGTGTGTTTTATAAAGTTCCTGTTTGGTTTCAACAGGCTGTTTGCTGCTGTTCTGGAATCATTTTCTCACGTTTTCTGTCTCACTCCATACTGTCTCACTCCATACTTTCACTCATTTGACAACTCACTCGTTCTTTTTCTTAACCTCCATGAATGTGTGGCCTCTCTTCATGATTCTCCAGCTGTTTTTACATTGTAAATAAAGTATGGCTGTCAACGTTAACGCCATAGTCACACATTAATGCAACACCACTAATTTCTTTAACTCATTAACGCAACTTGTGATTTTTAGGTTGTAGCGGGCTCAGTTTTAAAGATGCAAAGTGAAGATACTGGTATCATATGAAACTAGAAAACCTAAGGAATCCATTGGTACCAACCATGTCATAGCTAGCCTGTCGTGAAGGACGTTAAACAACGCTCCAAACTTATGCTTAATTTTGGCAAAGACTCATTCAGTCTAGGCTTGTCACGGTAGTCGGTGTTACCGGTGTTACACGGTGGTCGGGCAAACACAGATTACATTACGTACCCACCGCCCCCACAGCCGTTTTTGCTTTTTTTGTTTATAGAAATAAAACCCATTTACTTAACTTTGGCGTATCAGCAGCATGTTATCAATTGATGGTCGGACGACGGACGCTACAATCTGAAAGTGAATGCATCAGAAGTCCGCTCAGAGCGGCAGGTGTCAGATTTCACACACGGGACGAGAGAGAGTTGACAGACCGAGAGATGGCAGAGGATTTGGTGTCGAAGCGAAAAGCAAAAGCACCTATTAGGCAATATTTCAGATTTAAACCCAATGCTGTAAGGGAACCATAACGTTAATGAGATTATCGCCACAAGGAGGACAGAGCGGTCGCAGCCGGTGTGCGTGGTGCAGCGCCGCCAGGTAGACCGCTGCGGCCCCGCAGCGAAAGCTGGACCGGAGAGGTCAGACACACCGCCAACGTTAAAGACCAAAGTAAGCGAGCTACACATATTGAGCGTCACCTTTTCTTGTAAAATGTAATCGGTGTAATCGGTAACACCAGTGTTGAGACAAATTTATTAACCGGTGGTAAAATGTCCTCACCGTGACGTCCCTAATGAGAGAAACATTCAGTAAATGTGTTATAAAACCAAAACTAGAAGCTAAAAGAGGCTAAAAAGCTCCGTAGAGCTGTATGATCATTCTCTGTAGGTTTGTCACAATAAACAAAGCCTTTCTCATTACACATTCATTTGATTTGCTTTTATAAAAACATATTGATTAGTGTTGCTTAGTCATTGGCTTTGCTCAATCTGCTTGAAAACCCCCCCAAAACCTCATTATTCCTTCCTCTGTCTACTTTATCCCTTCTCTCCTTCTCTCTCCTTCTCTCTCTCCCATCTCCTCTTTAAAAAGCTTTATGGGTAACAAGCGTGTCCGGGGTTAAGATGAGCCCCCGGTGGGCCGACAGTCTGTCCCTTTGTCTCCTCCCAGAGCCCAGATGCCTCCGTTCGCCCCTCCGGTTTGTCGGAATGACCACATCGGCATCAGTGGAATGGCACCAGGAATTCTTTTGTGTTCGCCCTGTTTAGCCTCCCCCCCCCGTGCTGGCAGCCACCGTCCTCACCCCTCCACCCTCGATCCTCCACCCTCCACCCTCCACCCCGCTAATTTAATCAGCTCAGGGTAGAAAAAAATGCACAGCCTGGGTAAGAACGTCATTGTCTGTCCCAACTGGGAAGAGGCAGCTGACGGGGTAGTGGTTACATGTCTGTAGGAATGTGTGCATGCTATGTTGCTTTTTTTGGTTTGAGTGAAAGGACAAACTTTTGGGTAATTTTTGTAAATGCAGATGCTCCGATACTACCGGACAAAGCACCCTTTAGCGCCAGTATGCGATGCACCGGGCTTTCCATTAACTCCAATGTAAACCCATCCACTCTAACAGTAAACGCTCAGGGAAAGTGCGGTGGTGACGTAGTTTAAAGAGGGAAAGAGACACACGAGGCGGGCGGTACGGGAGGTGGATGGGTCCAACAAACACAAGGCTTTCATCCAGGAGACCGCTGTTCGTGTCCTGTGCGTCAAGTTTCACTTTGCAATCAGCTGTTCGTTCGTATCCCGTTTTCAGAACGTCAAGTCACATTTTCACTGTACAATCGTATTCATTTTAAGCCCAACACCGTATTAGATGTGAAAAAGAAACAGCCATTACCTGCGCTCCTCAAAGCCACCAGACTCCATTGACAGAAACAGTAATTTTACCTCACTGATTGTTGTAAAACTTCATTCAAACTCAACTGAAACAAAATAAAACTCTTCAAAACCGCCTTTGTTAGTTCTTTCCACTGTTCACCAACAATCACAAACTCTGGAAATGAACCCTTAATTCACAGAGTTAGATATGAAAAGAAACAGCTGTTATCTGCGCTCCTCAAAGCCACCAGACTCCATTGACAGAAACATACATTTTAAACAGAACCAACCAAAACCATAAAACTCAAAGCCATCTTTGTTAGTCTTTCCACTGTTCCAACAATCACTAAGTTTGAAAGAGAGACCGAAGGAGTAAGTAAGTAAAAGATATAAAAAGAAGTAACCACTGTAACGTTTTCACTGTTTACTAACACTGTTCTCGGAGCGTTCGTGACGTTGAACACCAGACACACCAGAAAAAACTTGTCTACTCACAGAAAGGAGTCTATCGCCTATGTTTAGCCCAGAGGTCAGCAACCTTTACTATCAAAAGACATTTTAGGCAAAAAAAAAAAAAAGAAATCTGTCTGGAGCCGCTAAACATTTGATCATTGCGATGAAGGTAACACAGTTTATAGTCTCAGTATATAGTATATAAGTCTAATGCAGTGAGGGCCAAAGAGACAATGTACTACGGAGTATTAGGGCCACATTGAGGGAAAAAACATCTGAGATTTACAGAATAAAGTCGTAATATCACGAGAATAAAGTCGCAATATTACGAGAATAAAGTCATAACTTTACGAGAATAAAGTCATAACTTTACGAGAATAAAGTCATAACTTTACGAGAATAAATTGTCGTAATATTACAAGAATAAAGTCGCAATATTACGAGAATAAAGTCGTAACTTTACGAGAATAAAGTCGTAATATTACGAGAATAAAGTCATAACTTTACGAGAAAAAAGTCGGAATATTACGAGAATAAAGTCATAACTTTATGAGAGAAAAAGAAAATAACACGAAAAATTACTACTTTATAATATTATGACTTTATTCTCATAATGTGACTTTATTCTTGAAATCTCCAATTTATTTTTTTTCCTCAATGTGACCCTAATACCCCGTCGTACCGTCGTACCATCGTACCAGACCTATAACAACAATGCTAACAATGATCAATAAAAAGGAAAATGTAAACAAAGAACAGTTTTTCATTTCCAGTTTTAAAATCCACAGGGAGCCACTGGAGAGGAGCTGAAGAGCCGCAGGTTGTTGACTCCTGGGTTAGCAGGTTCTCCTGTGTTTTAAACACTTGTATATACAGTATGCACTAATTTTGGTGGAAAAGGGTAAAAGAAGGAGTTTGAGTCCACGCTGTGGTTTTCCTATCGCTTCATTTTGTTCGGATTTAGTTTTCCAAAATAAGCTCCTCTGACCTCTGATTAAGTTGATTTTATACTGTGTGCCATTACAACATACTGTATGTTCATTCAACAAAGGGGATTTAAAAGCCTTAGTCTTACCAAGGGGGAACTTATTACATTAATTTGATTAAGACAGTAATAGATGTCAATTGCCATTACCGTCATGGTTCATTCCATTATTGTGACTTTATTACATTAACAGCTGTAACGAAGCTTTACAGTCACTCTGCCTGAGAGCGTGAGCTAAAAGGCTCGAACGTAAAAAGTACAATTATTACAGCATATTGGAATCTCATCCTCATCCCTCCATGACGACATAAATTACCCTGGCAGTGTTTACACTTTAGATGAAAGCTGTCATTTTCAGGACTTCTGTACTGGCTTCATCTGTCAAAACACCGTCCGCCTCGCAGCCACACGACCACGCCAGCCTTCATCCGCCGCCGTCCTTCCTGATCGGCTCTGACAGCTCGATGGTTGACGTGTAAGCGAGCTTATAGCCCAACAATAGCTTTAAAAACGGCCTCCCGTGCAGCTAGACAACGCGACAAACTAAGAAGTGTGTGTGTGTAACGGAGCGGATGCTCTTTTTTTTTTTTTTTTGATGAATTGATTTTCGCCAGACGTCAGCCTTCGCCGTGTGAAGTGATGAATGGGTGATTAATGTGGCCGCGATACGGAGCAAATCAATTTGTGGTGACCCGCCTTGTAGCGGTGACCCAGAAGGCAAGGCGCGTGGGAGTGTGCGTCAGGAGGGCGAGGGGGGAGGAGAGGGAGGTCAGGGACCCACCGGGAGCTGCACCTGCATTATAACTCCATTTACATTTGAACATTTATTGTTTTTATTGATTGAACAGGAGCAGGAGGAGGAGGAGGAGGAGGAGGAGGAGGAGGTGCTGGCTCTGTGTTAGTGACAGGATCACTTCTCTTCTTACGTAGTGCGACGTAAAGAATGAATCATTTCCTCCCTCCCACACTCTCTGCATCAGTCCTGACTGCATCACCCATTCACTGCACCTACGCATACGATCCTCTGTGAATACTGTCCTAACCAGAGGTCACAGCGGTTAGGCTGCTGTACAACATGTTCTTACTTTGTCACTGAGGATGCACCGATACCAATACCAGCATCGGGTATCGGGTATCAGGTCCGATACTGTGCTCATGTACTCGCACAACGGCTCCGTTACCACTTTACAGCAGCGCAACGTTAACCTCTCGTCACCATCTTTCGGGTCCTCGCGCTCCACCTCCCTGACGGTGCGGGCGTGACGGGCCGGTGGTGCGCCCGACCCCGCGGGGGCTGGGATCCCACCTCAGCCGCCGTGCGCCAGCCCTCACTTTCATTGCGCCACGGGGTTTTGCTTGCACCCTCTGACTTGCATGTGCGTTAGATTCCTTGGTCCGTGTTTCAAGACGGGTCGGGTGGGTTGCAGACATCGCCGCAGACCCCTGACACCTTTCACGTGGGCTGCGGCACCGGGAGCAGAGTGCCCCGTCACAACGCGGCGAGGTCCGGGCGGGGAGCGCTGTAAAGCTGAGAAAGGTACATTTTGAACAGATAAAAAATGTTTAATCATGATTAAATATTTGTAATCGATTGACAGCCCTAAACTAGACTTAATATTCTCGTCTTGCAATGTAAACAATAAAACTGGCTCAGTAATGCTACATGCTACATGCTACGAGGTGTTTGTGCTTGATTGTGTTTGACAGGCCAAAACACGATGCACTGTGCCGTGTTTACTCAGGATTAACTTTTTTGCTGGACAACCCAGGGTTAACTCTTTTATTTACTTCAGTCTGACCCTGTGTCAGCGCTCCCACTGCACCACACGGAGGTCTCTAACAAGGAGGCTGTTTGTTGACTCAGTCTGGTGGATATACTGTTCATGTTTTTCTACATTCAGCTTCCCTTTCATTCCTTTTATCACTGGTTTCTTCCACAGTGGTGCTTCTTGTTGTTAATATGACTTCCCTGCATAGGTAGGTCACAGGCTGATAATTGTTCTTCTAATATGAGAACAGTTACTTTGAGTAGAACAGCATGGAAAAAACATCAACTCTTATCCCAAACAAAGTTTCAGGTGTGAGGAATAGGATTGTAATGTGTCTGTTTTCTGTCTGAAAACGTCCACAAAGGGGCACTGAAGCATTTACCTCTCCCTCCCCCCTCCCCCCGTTCATTAACTAGCATCAAGGTGCCCTTGAGCAAGGTGCTTAACCCCCCACTGCTGCAGTGCATCTGCTCAGTGGTCAACCGCACACGACTTTGGCTGCACTGGGCAGATCCCAGTTGCAGGTGTTTGTGTATAAATGACTCTAATGAGCAACAACATCACGGAAATCCTGCACAGCTACAGTACAGGCTGTGGATGAGCTCATAGACTGGACCAACTGAAGCCACTTTTTATCAATGCGTACAGACATTTTACTTTGACATTGTACTTTTTTTTTTATTTTTAAATTGTATTTTTTTTTTTACTAGGGCTTTCAATTGCTTCAAATATTTAATTGCGATTAATCACATGATTGTCCATCATTTTTATCTGTTCAAAATGAACCTCAAAGGGAGATTTGTCAAGTATTTAATCCTCTTATCAACATGGGAGTGGACAAATATGCTGCTTTATGCCAATGTATTTATATATTTATTATTGTAAATCAATTAACAACACAAATCAATGACAGATATTGTCCTGACTTGACTATGACTTGCCCCAAACTGCATGTGATTATCATAAAGTGGGCATGTCTGTAAAGGGGAGACTAATGGGTACCCATAGAACCTATTTACATTCACTGATCTGGAGGTCAGAGGTCAAGGGACCCCTTTGAAAATGGCCATGCCAGTTTTTCCTCACCAAAATGTAGCGTAAGTTTGGAGCGTTATTTAGCCTCCTTTGCGACAAGCTAGTATGACGTGGTTGGTACCGATGGATTCATCAGGTTTTGTAGTTTCATATGAGCCCGCTACAACTTAAAAGTCACATGTTGCATTAATACGTTTTAAGAACTTTGTGGCATTAAAATGAATTTGCGTTAACTTTGACAGCTCAAATATAAATTAAAATAAATAAATGACCACCAGATTCCCAGCCTCTTATATCCCTGTTGTTCCGCCCACAGACGACAGATAGAGATACTGTGTGTTCAAGGCAAGTTTACAAAAGAGTAATAGAAACAAAAACATAAATAAGTAATGTAAATATCTGTCTCTTTAGCTGCTAAATGCTTCACTTTGTTCACCAGCTAGTCTCTAACTCTGTTCCTGAGTAGGGGGTTTATCAGATCTTCTTCATTGAGAACAGCTGCCGGCTTTAACTACAATCAATGTTGATGAGAGCAGTGAGACTGAACCAGAAAAGTACAATTCAAATATAGACCTAAAGATGTTAAATTACTCCATAGAGCTGAGTGGAACTGTAGAACTGGTGACTTCTGTCCCAATCTACCATTTCATTATTATGCATTCATTAAATGTCTAATATGGAGCTATTAGAGCGTTAAAATGAATCATCACATTACTTTACATTGCAGCTCTGGTCACTGTTATACTCCTCCTGTCCTGTCAAGACTTGGGAATCAACCACTTCCTCTCTCTCTTTCCACTCTGCTGCTCCTGCTGACACAAACCAAGAGAAACCTGCGCTGTGGGAGACGATTAATGGGGTTCAGGTGCTGTTCTCCGTCTCTTTGTCTCCCCTCTGACTCATGACCAGATCTCCGCCCCGCCTGCTCACCGCCAGGGTACAATATGGACACAAGCTGCTTTATCAGAATCACTTTAGGTTTCAAGGTCAGAAAGAAAAGTGAAACCTCTGGTCACCTCTGGATATTTCTCTGCCGCAGCACGAATCTGTGCTGACAAATGAGGAGCAGATTATCTTCTGTGAATCTGCAGGTGAGAGTTAACCCTCAGAGACCCACAACAGACCTGTTTTACTCTCTTTTAGGGGGGTACAGGGGGCCTTTAGGGGGAGATAGCAGGTCAACAGTAGATGTCACATAGAAGTGGTGTACATCATCTGAAAGCTGGGAACCTGGAGATTAATTTGAGATGCAGCTCAGCACTGTGTGTCAAATTGCTTTTGACATTTCTGCAAGAATTTGCATTTTTTCACACGATTGGAGGGCGAGCGCTTCTACTGTGCTCAGAAACCCCCTTATTGATCAGTCTAGCTAGGAAAGCCATCCATCCTCTGAATGCTCTAGGTCTCTAGTCTGATCCATCCATCCTCTGAATGCTCTAGGTCTCTAGTTTGTGGCTGTAAAGTTTCATGAGGCTGTGATTATCCTAGAGGTCACCTCAGGTCATTTTATACAGTGAGGTCACGTTTAAAAAAAAAAATGGTCTCACTACAATGAAATGTCTCCTATGGGGACTAACATCATCACACATGAATCCAGTTGGGCTCATTGGATCCACAAGAGTCTCAGCTTTACAGTGATACCCAATTTATGTGATTCAAGCCTGTTTAGGGACCCCAGTATGCTCGATGACGCAGTCACGTGGGAAAGAACGATAGTGTGTTAGTGTGTGGTGTTGCTGTTTGGGCCAAATCGTTGCTCTCCACACACTAAAGGAACAAAACTGTTTGCCGACGTAACTCTTTGTGTTACGAAAACCTACGAAGGTTTTGTGAATGAAACTTCCCCACAGATGGAGCCGGACAGGAGGCCTACTGTAGCATCGATGCTAATTATCAAACCGACAGACACAACAGACGCACATCTACTGGAAATGTTGGGGAACATTGAGAACATCACTGGAAGTGGGAATGATACCATTTTGGCAGTGAAGGGTGTTAAGGAGGAGAACTTTTCCCCTTTTCCTCCTCTTCCTCCTTCACCTCTACCTCTCTCCTGATGTCTTGGTTTAATGTCTTTTCACCAATCATTCTCTCTCTCTCTCTCTCTCTCTCTCTCTCTCTCTCTCTCTCTCTCTCCCCCCACCCGCTGTCCTCCATCATAAATTCAAGAAGATTAATATTTCATCTGCCACTTCACAGTGTTCTCCGGCAGCTTTGGGGAGGAGGAGGAGGAGGAAGTGGGGGAGCCTCGTCGGTCACATGGTGTCATGTGCAGATCCAATCATCACTCACGTGTTTTATTATGCTAACAACCTCAGAGACAATCTGCTCTCTCATTCTGCTCATGCCGATTTTAGAGAGAGTACACGCTGTATGAAAGGTTTTACTTTTATAGAAATAAAATAGGAGTAGAAAGGTTGTTTAAACTGTGGACTATGACTCGTACAAAATAAAATGGTGACTGTTGTTATGGTGACAACAAAACACACGTAAAGAGAGAGCGGTCGCAGCTCCCGGAGACTGATGGCTGACTAGTTCGCTAGTTAGCTTGTCGCTCTCCGTGGAGCGAGGCGGAGGGACCGTTAGACCCGGCGCTGCCGCTCGCCACCATGCTCGCTGTTCGGCTCATTGTCTGTAATCAGTGTAGCTTTAGAGTTTCTACACTGTGGTATTACTCACTTAAAAGATCTGAGTACTTCTTCCCACTACTGACCAAAACTAAAAAGCTCCTCAGAGCGGCAGGGTTGTTGATGATTCTTTGCAGAGCTGTAAGTCATTTGATGAATTGTTATACTAAAAACAATGATTAGTGGAGCTGTAAGGAGCCTTCAGCTCCTGTAAGAACATAACCGCTTACAGAGTGGACTTCCAGGAGCAGGGTTGGTTTTATAATGGCGGTGATTACAGAAATGGCCTCTGCTGAGGAGCGGATTATTCTGTGTAATTGAGTTAACCTGGAACATGAGAGCGAGGTGATTCGTTGAGGATGGAGAGACGAAGATGAGGAGGAGGAGGAGGAGGAGGGTGTGAAAGGCTACATTAAGGCTTTTTGTATCCCAGAGAACGAATCAGAGAATCAATCTCTCCTCTTTGAGACAACAACAAAGGAGGAAAGAGTCACTTATTTCATCGTTACGAGGCGGCGTGTTTCTGACTGAGTGCCCCGCGATGGGCCGAGAGTCAACTCCACTCTGATACCATTTCATAATAATGTCGGCCTGTAATTACATTATCAGCCCAGTCTCAATATTAACACACATTATGTCTTGTTACTAAGGAAACGACGATTCCAGGAGGCACATTAACTGTTATAGTATTCATATTTTTATTTGTTAATGATAGCACAGCGGTGTTGTAATTAGCGAGCAGTGATAAACAGATCACTTCCCAGGGTTATGTTTTTATACTTTCATCAGTGGGCCAAAGGCTCAGTCACCATCGGGTTACCTCCTTCAGCGATAGACAGGGACTTAACAGACATTTATTTAAATGAAAATCTTTGATATTATTACTTAAATATAAAATATAAATCAACTAAGTAAGGGATAATGTACAGCGAGCCGGTCATTGCTGTGAAATAAACCACATCAGGCCGATGCAGAGCGGTCTCTCATCACCCTGAAGGGGTTTATTTCACAACAATGACCGGCTCGCTGTACATTATCCCGCTTATTACATGGCTACTGACTTAAGAAATCAGTAATTTGACACAAAAGTGATCCTCCAGAGTCGGAAATCAGAGCTGCGCCCATAGCAACGGTCTGTTATACATAACAACGGTCTGCTATACATAGCAACGGTGTGTTATACATAGCAACGGCCTGTTATACATAGCAACGTTCTGCTATACATAGCAACGGCCTGTTATACATAGCAACGGTCTGTTATACATAACAACGGTCTGCTATACATAGCAACGGCCTGCTATGCATAGCAACGGTCTGTTATACATAACAACGGTCTGCTATACATAGCAACGGTCTGTTATGCATAGCAACGGTCTGCTATACATAGCAACGGTCTGCTATACATAGCAACGGTGTGTTATAAAGAAATAACAGAATGTAGAACGCCGTGATTGACCAATCAGAATCAGGTATTCAACAAAGCCCTGTAATAATAATAAGCTATGGTGTATTATTGAGTAGTATATAATTATTAAAGTCATTAAATTGAGCTCCACTTTTATCAGCTGTAACAATAAAGTGATGAACACATTAATGCATCAATAATTATAATAATATAATATGTTAATCTGCATAATGAGTAATTTTTACTTTTGATACTTTAAGTATATTTTGATACTTTTGTACTTTTTTACTTCAGTAACATTTTGAATTTGTAAAAGCGTATTTCTGCACTGTGGTATTAGTACTTCTACTGAAGTAAAAGATGTGAGTACTCCCTCAACTACTACTTGTGGTAGTAGTTCTGTTGCAGTAGAGAGATCTGCCTCGGCCACCAGGGGGCCCCTCCAATATTTAGTTAAAAGATTTGACCTCTTTTTGACTTCCTCTGTTCATCATCATCATCATCATCATCATCATCATCATCATCATCTGTTTAACTGGAATCAGCCTATAAAAATACCCTTCATGTGTAGTGTTTAACTGTAGAATCTAATGTCAAATGTCTACTTTTGTTTGTGTTTTCTTCACCTTTTCCCAGTTTTAGTGATTTCAATCGCCAGAAACTGCAGTTAGCTTGTTACTGGACACATTTGCATATTTAGGGGGCAGGTTGGGGTCGTGTTAAGGGAGTACTAATAAAGTTGTAGTTGTGTATTTTGTATATTTTTGGCAGAGGTTTGTCCTGGGTCATTTCTGTCCATGATGCCTTATTTCATATTTAAGAGCCTTTTCAGGATCAAATTCAGGACACAAAACCTCGAAGACGTGTCGTTTCATGGTATAGTTTGCTATGGAAACTTTTAATTTCACTAAAGCTGAACATTATTACATCATGTTTTCTATCTACAGCATTACCAGAACTAATATCCCCAATCAAACGCCACACGCAGCACTGAAAGCTTTTCTTTTTAACCACTACTGTCCCTAAATTACTGATAATAACTGTGACAAACTGCACTGCAATCTAATTCAATATTTATGATTGGTAAGTGCTTCTTTGTGCGTGAGCAAATGTGAGGAGAAGCAGGGAGACAATTTTGACCCGGACGACCCCGCCGTCACAGAACAGGGACGGTCAGGCGGCGCCATCCAGAGGTGGAAAGACGACGCTGCACCCGCTGTCAGTGGAAACTGATCAGTCCCTTTAGATCATCTTCTAACCAGTTATTATTCAACTTAACATCAGTTTATGTCACATGAAAGAGTGACAGCTGTTGTTGCAAAGCAAAATATTTGATGCAATGTATATAAACAGATAAATGATCACTCTTTTTGTCCCCCACTGTCCTCCCCCCTTTCTTTAACTCCTCTCTGTCTCTCAGTTGTTTTTCTGTCTCTGCATGTAATCTTTTTCCAGGGCTGTCAAAGTTAACGCGATAATAACATGTTGACGTAAATTTGTTTTAACACCACCAATTTCTTCAATGCATTAACGTAACTTTCTATTTTACGAGTGTAGCGGGCTCAGTTTTAAAGCTAAAGCACTGAATCAGTGGCAGGTAACCGTAGCAACAGTGGGGATGCTTTAGATAAGTGATGAAACTAGTGTGATTTTAAAGTGACTATAAACACACATAAAAACAATTAAACTAGGGCTGTCAATTGATTCAAATATTTATTCTTGGTTAATCGCACAATGAACTAGTATGACATGGTTGGCACCGATGGATTCATCAGGTTTTCTAGTTTCATATGAAGCCAGTATCTTCAATCTAGCTTTAAAACTGAGCCGCTACAACCTAAAAATTACAAGTTGTGTTAATGCGTTAAAGAAATTAGTGGTGTTAAAGCAAATTTGCGTTAATGCGTTATCGCGTTAACTTTGACAGCCTTAGTTTTTTCAAAATGTTTTTGTCATTTCACAGTAAAGGTGAATATTACGGGGGGAAAAAGTGGCGTAATGTTTTTCCACAAGGAGGTTGACTTTTCTGAGGCTTGTTCACATTATGCGAAACAGACGTATTCAATACGTGCACTGTAGCGTACAACAACATGGAGGCTTCGAACCACGACAGCTATTACTAAATAAATGAAGGCTGTCAGAGTTTTTATCCCTCACTCTTATTCTTCAGACTCTTCCTCTTTGTTCCTCTCTAATTTTGTCTCTCTCTGTTCCTTTGACCTTTGCAGCCTCCTCCATCTCTTCCTCCTCCTCCTCCTCCTCCTCTTCCTCCTCTTCCTCCTCCTCTCCCAGTGTATGTATATATCAGACGTACTCGAGCAGCTCCTCAGGCTGCAGAAAGACCAATTAATTAAAAACACTAATAACCCTTTCTCTGCTAGGAGAGAGAGAGAGAAAGAGAGAGCGTTTTCCTCCTCATACATTATTAATGTGGCTCTGTATGATCGTCTGCAGGTTGTGTGTGTGTGTGTGTGTGTGTGTGTGTGTGTGTGTGTGTGTGTGTGTGTGTGTGTGTGTGTGTGTGTGTGTGTGTGTGAGAGAGAGAGAGAGTGACAAGTGCTACTTTGAACAGATGTGTGTGTGATGGTGATTTTCACTCGGCGGTGCTCATTAAGAGCTGACCAGCTGAGAGTGAGTG
>CAKAOH010004285.1:1453-23607 GCA_916701665.1 Sebastiscus tertius
ATTTTTTCAAACTTTTTTTTTTTAACATTTTTCAGACTTTTTTTCCCAACATTTTCCAGACTTTTTTTTTACGGACATTTTTTCAAACTTTTTTTTTTTAACATTATTCAGACTTTTTTTTTCAATCTAGTAACAATGTAAGTGTCAGATAACAGCACAATGTTAGAAGCATTAAGTACAGTAACATCAAATGGAAATATTGAAGTGAAATACAATCATCTAAAAACTGTACTTAAGTACATGTAGTTATGAATAAACACAAGAACGGGACGGGAGTCATTCTTCAGAGACTGGGACGGAATAGGAGTTGTTTTTTTGTGGGAGTGAGATGAGGCGGGAGTGAAAACCCACTCCTGTGTCACCCTCTAATGCATGCACACACACACACACACACACACACACACACACACACACACACACACACACACACACACACACACACACACACACACACACACACACACACACCAACTGTTCTCTGGTTAATCTGCATGAATATTTATCCTCGTTTCACTGGGACACCAGCTAAGATGCAATAATTGAGTTGGAGTGGCCATAACCAGTGTTTCCACTGGGACCAATAAAGATGTTACACGACCAGCTGTGGGCTCTCTCTCACACAGACCTGCCGAGCCGGTCTAATTGCTTCACTGGTCTGTGTGCCGTGGTGTGTTACAGACTCTGGACCGCTCGTAAAGATGGAGGTGCGTCCGAGGCCTTAAATTAGCTCGACATCAAACCGCCGTTCATCAGGACGGAGACGAGTGTGTCTCTTCTGTGTGAGTCTGTGTTGACGTTAGCGTGTCTAAGTGCGTGTCGATGTGCACTAGCATATGCAGGGTCGTCGGTGACGCCCCCGGCATCATATGTTGAGGGACACCACTATTTATCTGGAGCCAACAGATTAGGAGTCACCGTCTGTCTGATGTAACCGGACCAGTTCAGAGCTGATCTCTCTACAACAACAACCAGCAACACAGGTCGTTAACGGTATCCAGCATCCAGTGGACACGCCGCTACTTTACACCGGGGCTATAGGGGGTTGTCATGAGGCTACGTTATGTGAGCGATGGACCGTTTTCTGATTAAGAGAAGAGAGTTGGTAGACAGCCCTGACTCCTACAAATTATGTTCCCATACAACGAAACTGCATTGTGAATTTTCAAGCGTATTTTGTCGCAGACTACGTTTGTTTTTGACGTCACAAATATGTTTGTAATGATAGTCCATGGAAGTCAGCGTAGGGGGGAGGTCAGGGTCAAACAAACTCAGGACTTTGACCCAGGAGACATTTATATATTGAATGTCTAAAGATACATATCTAAAGATACGTCCTCATAAAGTAACTCTGAAGTTAGCCCCATGTGTCCCCCTTATCACCGGGAGAGGAAATCTCCTGGCACCGGTCATGAGTGGACACAACTGAGTAGTATTATTATTTCAGTACTTATACAACAGTTGTCAGGGTGTAATTCTAACACATATAGGAACTAAGTCTTTTCTATTTCAGTCCGTCAGGGCCACAGGATCAAAGCTACGGCGTTGATGATGTGTTTAAGTGTTTAAGAGTAAATCAACAGAGTAGAAAACATCATTCAATCTGCCTTTGAAACGGGATGTGTGGAGGTCAACGTAAAGAGCCGGCTGACACATCTTCCTCTTCAGAGAGCCTCTCCTCACTGCAGCTGTTCAAACACCTGATCCTCGGCTTCAACCCGCCTCTCTTTAGTCTAGTAAACAGGATCTCCATCTCCAACGTGCACAACACAACACACCACAACACAACACAACACACCACAACACACCACCAACCAGTCGTAGTGTTACACTCACATTTTATCACGCTGAGAGTCCGTGTGGATAACCTGAGTGGGACGTCAACTCAGACATCTAACCTCGACGTTCACACTGAATTACTCCCAACCGAGAGCTCTAAATTAAAGAAAGCATTTTCTCTGTGTCACACACACATACGCACACACACACACACACACACGCACACAAGCACACACGCACACACACACAAGTAATCCTAGTTAACCTCAACACACAAGGTTTATTCCCTCGGTGACCAAAAGCAATTCCCTTTTCTTCTCTCTCTCTGCTACTTTATCTGTAGACCCCCGAGTCGCTCCTTCCACCCTCTCATGTATCAGCCGCCATCTTTCAACCAATCTACCTCCCTCTATACTACACACACATAAACACAAACACACACTTACTAGATAAATATGCATAAAGGAGGAGAGTGGGAGTGGGGAGGAGGACAAGTGGCCTTCTGATCCTGTTAACTGCAGTACAGCGGAGGGGTTTGGTTCTCTTACACCGGGTAATTAGACTGTCACTCAACCGGCGCCCGCTGCAGTTTGTGTGTGCGTGCGTGTGCTCGTGCAGCGTTTGATTGCCTCGGTGACCTTTGACCTTGAGGGAGCACATATACCTGCTGGGGAAGGCAGGACGGGGTCAATGTGAAGAGAGCAGGGAACTGATTTAGAGGGTCGCGGTGGAGAGACAGAATAATTAGAGAGATAGAGGTGGATATAAAGTGAGACGCTGGCTAATTAGGGCTCACAATCATCCTGCCATGTTTGTATTAGCAGGGAGATCCACTGCATCAAACCAAGCGCTCCCACTTTCTAACAAAGCTTTATCAACAAAAGACAAGTGTGTGAACTTGATGGCAAACTGGTGCACAGGAAGAGGAGGAGGGCAGGACGTCGATGTAAATACATCTGAGAGAGACAGAGGAGTGAAAAGACAAAGTGTCTTAGGAACAATGTGCCCGAATCAAAGAAACCCAGAGATGGTGATGAAGACAGAAAACTGCATCCAGGACCCCCGAGGTGGTCTGGAGGTTAAGGTGCCGACCGTGAACCGCAAGGTCCCTGGATCACGCAAAACAAGAGACCAAGCCGAGGGTGAACTACCGGGAGAGAAACTGAGGAGGGATCCCTCTCACAAGACGTAAAAACAGAAGTGCAAAAGATGTCACGTGTTCAAGATGACTAAACAACAAGATAGATTGTAGATTTGTTGTATGTCGTTCTCCAACTCTCCCTTTATCTACTGTCATCTCCCTACTGTCGGCTCTCACACCAGCTTTGAAATGCCCAAAATATCCTCTAAAAAAAACATGTCTCACTCTCCACTTCTGACAAAACCGCTGTGCTCACACCTGAACCAGACTAAGAGTCTACAGCCACACTAGCAGCTCTGTGCTAACATGATGATACAAAGCCATGGATGTATTAAGAGAACTGATCCAGCGTTGGAGAGTTGAGAGTTGCTCAGTGGTGCATGAAGCCTAAATGGCTTGATTTCCGAGCGATAAAGTACCCAGATCTTCTGGCGATCTCCAGCAGTCATTGGGCCCGCAGAGCAGGCGCAGTAGCGTTTCCTTTAACTGAGCACCCCTCCGCTCACTCCTCCCTTTACAAGACGGCGGTAACGTGAGCAGCCGAGTGCAAAACCGCGATAACGCCGTTCGCCTCGCTCAGAGGCCATCCATACCATAATAACACTACCTATTAAAGCTGCAGTAGTCAGTATATATTTGTGGCATCACTGGGCAAAAATCCCATAATAACCTTTCTTCATATTGTAATTCAAGTGTTCTGAGAGATAACTAGACTTCTGCTCCTCCTCATGGCTGTTTTCAGGCTTTACAACATCTAGCCCGTGACGGGAGACTTTGACCAATCACAGGTCATTTCAGAGAGAGAGAGCGTTCCTATTGGCTGAGCTCCGGTCATGTGACCAGAACTTGGTGTTCCTTCACCAGATTTCCATGGCGGCGGCGTCACAAACTTCCTCATGTTCCAGCTAAACCGTGCACTACAAGATGATTCTGAGAACATGTGAGGAGAGAAATAGACATTAACGTAACAGAATATTGATTCATATTTGATCAGCGCTGCCTAGTTTGACCGTTTGGTCGGAGGATTCATGCCGCCATAAGAAACATCACAGAGAGACTTAAAAAGACTACAAAGGCTTTCAGCGAAGTTAAAGCCAAAGAGATCACACAGAATAACGCGTGTTCAAAGGTCTTCTAAAGACCAGACAGGATTATTGATTTGATCTGTCACTAATGATCATATTGTTTGTCTGTCTGCATGAAGACAATATGGATTGTAAGAAATATGTTTTCAAAAATACTGTCCTGAAGAATCGAGGGAGACAATTTGGATTCTTATTTTTGACTATTTGTTTTCATTAAAACCTTTTCCTCATCTCCTTCCCATCATTTACATCTCAGTGTCCTTCACTTCCTCTACTTTTCCACACCTCTAATGCCCAAACTGAGAGCAGGGTCACCGCCCTCCTCCTCCTCTCCCGGTGCTGCACCGTCTTAATTAGAACCAAATCATCCAGGGAGAGATGAGGAGAGGTGGAGGACGGGACGGGAGGGAGGCAGAGAGACGGCGGTGATTACTCTGGGGAAGACTCCACGCATCATGCAGTTCCCACTCACCGAATCAGGGCAAGGAGAGAACACACTCCTAATGATTCCCTACAAAGCTAATTAGACCGTCTCTGTGTGTTTCACATCCAGCCTCACAGGTTGGGATAACTCATAGAGGAGCAGCTACCCAGCAAAGAGCATTAATCTACCACTGCTGTTATCTGGGAGCTCATCCCTGCTCCCAGTCAACGCCAGGCACATGAACAGGTTTCATTTTGCTCCGGTCCCACTGTGCACATGTATGTACATCAATGCTCTTTCATTCAGCCGGACTAATCCAGTATATGTTGATCAGTTATCAGTTTTAGTGGAAAGAAACGCACCGCACAGTGCTAATTAATGCAGAAATACACACTTTTAAAGGGCGGGTCCATCTGCGTTCTGTTCCATGTATTTTATCAGTGACGTAGGTTACCAAAGTGAGCTAATCAATAAGGTTATGAATAAGAGTTTGGAGAGTTTCTCATAATATTAAGACTTTATTTTCTCGTCGTAATATTATGAGAATAAAGTCAGAAGTTTACGAGGAAAAAAGTCGTAATATTTTGAGAATAAACGATGTCGGTTAACTCTAACCTTTAATTACTGAAAAAGATCCCAAAAAAAACAACAACAATTTTAAAATATAAAGAATTTCAATAGAAAATCTGCCAACGTTATTCCTGTAAACTGCGTAGGCTGTGATCCATGCAAACATATAAAGCTTGACAGGTGGCCTGTTTGGCAACGCAATGAGAAAAAGGGACATACGGTATTAAGGATGTTGAAGTAGACCCGGTTACAGAGGATTTAAATGGCATTTAAAAGGTGACAATATTCCTCTACAGCCTGTCAGCTCGCTCAGCCTCGAGTCAATTCTCAAAGCATTCGTTTGCAGATATTTTCACTCCTTTGACATTTGACTCTTCTTTTCTCACTCGTTCTTCCTTCTCTGTCTCGATCGAAACCTCTTCGAGCTTTTAATAAGACAACTCAACCTCATTCTTAAGTCCAGGAATCAGTTCTGATGGTGAAGCAGCGTAAGCAGATCGGATTAATCGCACTCCTGTTTCTTCAAATGTGAAGTCTGTTTGTGGTAATTAAAGTATTCACAGTTCAGCTTTTTCCTAAACATTCCAGGAATCTGCCGTTTACCTCGTTGCTTTGTCACTTTTAAAGGAGCATAATAAATAAATGTCAAAACATCAAGCTTGACCAAATTGGATCTTTGAACAGCTTATTTTTTGGTATTTGCTTCACTAAACTATAAAGTTCCATCACTTCACCTTTCTCACAACAAACGTGGCGTCACATGAAAGCAAGAGAAATGCAATTTGGATTTTGTACCATTTTTTTTTTACACGAGGACGTTTGGCAGTTAAAGGACGAAAGTTAGGAAAAAAGCATGCACTTCTGTTGAAAAGGGGTTTTTATGTACTTACTGATGTCATTATCTTTCATCTTCTGACTGCGGCCCTCAATATTTGCTTTTATTGAGCTTCAGTAGAAAATACATTATCTTTAAATGGCACAGTGACATTTCCTCTGATGTCCTTTTTATTAGATTTACATCAAATTAATGTGTCTTTTTCTCCTTTAAAAGGGACTATTTGTAACTTTCAGAAATGCTTCTTAACGGCGACACCTGTGGCCGTGAAATCAACAAAAGTCAGCGTCGAGCTCGTGCTTGTGCTCGCTCTACAGAGACATGAAGGAGCATCGCTCAACACAGTGAGGAGACACACGTCAGCTAAAACCACAATATCACTCTATATTCAGCTGCTTGGCAGTAATGTTAGCTGACCAGACCAAGGTCTCTCCATGAATCACTGCTGATCCTAGTGTTGGCTTCTCCTGCCTCAGCGCAGGCTGAGGCAGCGAGGCTCTGCTCGTCTCTCTCCGCCCGCAGCCGGAGTGAACAGGGTAACGAGACGATAACGTTTCTCTCTGCAGAGTCCCGTCACTTCACAAGACACGGGAAACCTCTGTTGGTCTGGAGGAGCTGCAGCAGTTATTTCTGCACAAACGTCCACTGTACATTCACTAGATATTCTCAGAGCTAAACTAACTCTCCTGCAGTGTGGAGTGAGCGCACGTTCACGTCTAGAGGTGGAGCGAGTGAAGGCGAGCAAGCAGAGGAGACGAGGCTCCGGCCACACGCGAGCGTGCATATGCGAGCGTGCATGTGTCCCGACCCGGTACATTTATACGCTTAAAAAGTTACAAACAGTCCCTTTAAATGTTTAAATGAGGTCTTAATATCGAGGTTAAATGATTCATGGTTGACCGTAACGTGCTAAGCAGTGTAGTTTTTAATCAGAATTATGGTTGGGGGTTTGATGGCATTTTAGTAAATCAAAAAAAAAGTATTGACTCCACTTATTAAATCCCTCATTGAATCTAATTAGATTACAACATTTGTAAGTAATTAAAGTTATAAACAGCTAAAACTCCTAATTACTGTAGACGACCTGTAACCTGAGAAAGAGACGGGCAGCAGAAGATATGAAATATGGATTAAATGTACCTGACGCTGTTTTAACAGGTGAAGCCTTCTTACTTTTATTTCTCATGACTTGATCAAAGTGCTGGAGGTCCTGAGTCAAAGATATTTAATAGATAAGAAACTTAAATATTGATAAGAAATGCATGAAAGTTTAAACAGGAGATTCTCCTCAAACTGATGTGATCAGATAGATAATTAATCTAAAGTACTTCTTGTTGAACTACATAAATAAGAGTAATGTTTCTTCTCCCTCACAAACAATCTTTGGCTGGACAATAACATGACATTTGATTTTGATCCAACACCAAGTAATACCAGAACCAGAATCAACGATATCAATACTGATACCCTGAAATGCAAAGGGAAAATCAAGGAAAAATAAATAAATAAATGCATCAATAGATAATTACATATACACATTTAAAATAGTTATAAAATAAATAAAAATGTAATTAAATTAAAAAATTAAAAAAATAATAAAATAAATGCACAAATAAATTATAAAATAAATTAATTGGTTTAAAAATTAATAAAAAATAAATACAAAAATAAATAAAAGGGAAAATGTAACATAAGAGTAAATAAATGAGGGAATTAATACAAAGCTGAATAAATATATAAATTAGCAAACTAAAACAGAAATATCAATTTATGTCACATTTTATCAATTATTTCATGGCTACATTTATTTTTAATGTTATTTTTGCTTGATTTAATGGCATATTTATTTACTTATCAAGTCATTTATTTATTTATTCATTTATTTTGCCAAGTTGCTGGTGTACGATTTATTATTTTAATAATAAATAACAGTTCACAAAATTCACATTATGTTTTCTATGTATTTATTTGTTACATTTTGTTTTACAACGATAAAAAAACAATGTTTAAGTCCAGCGTGATGTTGCCTTACACATAAAAGAATGATGCCAGTCACTTCCACATAGTGAGGCAGTTGAGGCTGATGCAAGTAGTTTTCATAAGAAACAATACTGATGCAAAACAACACACTTTTCTTTGTACTTTTTATTGTACTTCATACAAAATTCCCTGAATCAGCAGAACTTCAGTCTGAGTTGAATATTTACAGCAAATGATGAGAGAAATGAGCAGAAATGTATTCATAATTTCTAAATATTTATTTCATTTAATGAGTTATTAAATGTATATTAAACCCTTAAAGCACCTTACCTAAACCCTAAATAAAGCCAACCCCTCCCCCATCGTCATGGCGGTGAGTATGGAAGGAAAGAACCTGCGCATGAAGGACCTATCTCTCCGCGGTGCCATCAGGTGATCTTTGACAGAGGAGGCAATACAGTCTCCGAGTTTGTCCAATTTCAAGGACACCAGCACCCATGTTGCATTGCCCCACTTCTTACGAAGGTCCCGGCAAATGGTCTTTTCGAGGTCTCCGAATGTTTCTGGGCTGCATTCAAAGTCGACACCCTCGACTTCGGCCAACGTCCTCTCAAGAAGGCGCTGGATGATGTCCTGGATGTTTGAAACGGTCCAGATAACTTTTGCCTTCTTGAAGATCCTCATAACCAGCGTCTCCAAGAACGTTTCAATGAGGATTCTGTTATTTTCTTTCCTCGCTGCACGTGCATAGTCATCACGACTCTTCGTCGCACATACTGGGCCAGGCTGTGCAGGAATTCCCAAAGGTTGGGACTCAGTGCCCAGTATAGAGTCTCTCGTCTTGTCAGCGAGGTCGCCGGCCTTAAAGATCTGCCACCATCTGGTCAGTGACAGGAAACCGAGCACCTTCCTCTGCAAGTCAGCAAGCATGCCAGCATGTTTTACCGGCTCTTGGATTGAAGCCGGGAGGATCTCTGGCCCATGAACGATGTGTCTGTAGAGGAGATCACTTAAGAGCTTTGTGAACTCCAAGACTCGACCACCGGGAATGTCTGTGTGTGGATCAACAAGTCCCAGAAGATCACGGTTGTCTTTTAACAGATGGTTAATCTTCTTTGTGAGAGACTTTGCTGACTCCCTGCTGTGAACTTTGGAGTCCCGGTGGAATTGGTTCATCATTTGTGCCACGATACGATGGATGCACGCTTTGGCGAAGCACTTTGCCAAAAGCTTCTCGATCCTGCTTCCGATGCTGTTCTTAGACCGTTTGCTCTTCTGTTTCGACGGAGTTAGGCCTGCAGCATCTTCAGCAATGCTCCGAGTAATGTCTTCTGCAATGTCTTCAATCTCCCGAGAGCTTTGAGTCTGCAGCAGCGTAAACTCAGTGTCTGGTACGACATCCAAGAGAGGTTCGGTGATATCGTTCAACTTCGTCCTGATGATGACTTCGATAACCATGATGTCTTTGATCGCAATCACAACATCTGATGAATGCGTCCCTGGAAGGCGGTCATCAGCGTCTGAGGGTTCTGGTTCCGTGTCCGATTCTTCGGAGGTGGTCCTCTGTTTGCGTGGTCGAGGTGAGGACACGGACGTCATCTTCTCCATGAACACCTTGCACATTTTACAGGCGTGCAGAATCATGTAGTTGAGTCTGCTGGGAGGAGTGAGGCGCTGAGTTATGCCCTCGGGATTGGAGAGGGCACTTTGGACGTTCTCCGAAACTTCTTGCGCGATCAACTGTGTCAAGATTTTGGAGCTGGGACACTGAACTGCGACATCAACGCCCAGAGCTTTGGCAAAACACTGAGAGATCGTGTCGCCCAGATTGATCTTGGCACCGCCCTCCATCCACCGGCTGTTGGTGGTGTCAAAACCCATCAAGAAGGCTTTCGTCATGACCGCTATGATTTCCAACAGCAGCTCCGCCATCATGTTTGTGGTGCTGTCATCGGGTTTGCATGACTCCAACAGTCCCCACTGTTCCTTTGTCATCCCTTTAAAAAAGGAGTGGAGCAGTTGTGAAACAGCGTGACGGACGTTGAACTCAGGCACGGCTCCCGTCTGGGAAGTTCCTGATGATTCCATGTTGAGTTATGGTCAACTATCTCCGATGCCTTGTGGTGAAGTTTGGAGTGAAACTCACTGCTTGTCTCTCAGTGTCTCAGTAGATGTGACTCAGGTACAACTAAACTTCTACAATTCTGGGATTTGCTTTATTCGCTTTATGATGTCATCACTCCACGTCAATACATCACAGTGTTCTATCTGGTGATGTCACAATGCAGTGATGACGTCACCACTGCTGTGATGTCACCCCCTCCTCTTCCAAACACACACATGCACACTACACACATGTGCACACACACACACACACACACACAAACTTTATACTTTTATTAAAAATAAACACTTTAAAAGATGATAGTTAATAAAACTTCCTTCCTTTCTTTTAACAAACAATAAAATAATTAATATTTATTATTTATTTATTAGTAATGCTATAATTTCTGTTATTTCATCAGCAGTTTGTGTAATATGAAATAATTACTTAATAATTTCTATATTGTATCATAGCTGATCATATACTGTAACTATTACATTCACATATTATAACATTTTATCGGTATTGGTTATTGATTACCAAATGATTTTTAAACCTTTAAGAAATCGTTTGTAAAACATCTATAAACTTTACATAGACAGATGGACCAAAAGCCAATTATTAAAGGGACTATTTGTAACTTTTTACACGTATAAATCAATCCGGGTCGGTGTCCCATGGTCGCTCGCGTGTGGCTACGCTGTTCAGACTCTGAGTCTGTTAAACAACGTTGGCCGCGGTCGGAGGACGCGGGGGAGACCGTAGCTTTGGTCTCCAGGACCGGAGTCTCTGCTGTACTCTGCTCCTCTGCTCCTCTGCCTGCCTTCACTCACACACCGCGCTCATTCTCGCTATTTCGCTCCGCTCTCACGTGCATGCGCGCACACTTCACACTGCAGATCTCCCCCTACTACTGTTGACTCTCAGTCTTGTTGGACAACAACGGGGCTCTCTGGCTCAGAGGGATTACGATATCAGGCTTGTTTGACGGATCAGTTCATTGTTGGTTTTGGTCTTTTTGATGGGATTTGTTGACAATCAGAAACATATCCAGCCTGATCCTTTAAGGTGCTTTCTCGAGACTTTTACTCTTTGTTTTTCTCGATGGAGGGATGAGTCACCGTCGCGTGGCGTTAGAGTCAAAACTGAGAAACTTTTTCGGTACCACTGAGTCCATTCAATGTTTTTTTTTTTTTTATGGTCAAGTTCTAATTGTTGGTCTTTGCATCCGTGTGTTCCTCTTCATCCACCACCACCACCATGCCCGGCTGAAGCCTCTCATATCAGCCTGGATGCTCCTTCATGTCGTCCTGCGATAAACTGACTCGTTCCAGCGGTTCATGTCACACACAGACTGGCGTGTGTGTGTGTGTGTGTGTGTGTGTGTGTGTGTGTGTGTGTGTGTGTGTGTGTGTGTGTGTGGCCTGTCACCATGGCAACAATGGTTCAAATTATGGATTATCTTTTGTTCTTTTGTGAAATTGTTCTCAGGGTTTAGAGCTCAGATGACTCGTGTGCGTGTGCGTGTGCGTGTGCGTGTGTGTGTGTGTGGTTGACGGGGTCTGAGGAGGAAAATCACTTGAAACATGAAATTCAGAATTGTGGATTGTGGGCTTTAGTTGCTTCCCGAGGGAGATGGATGCTCCTGATTTATTTTATGTTGACTAGTGATTTTCGCTGTTCTGCGTTTCCATTTCATCCTCAATGTAACTCAACATGGAGACACCGGACCTTTCTGGGTAACGTAACAGACATTTAGGTTTATGTTCTGGCCACCAGGTTTCATCAGTTCAACTTGGAAGATGTAGTGATAAGCTGTTTATTAGCACTTGTGTCTTATTTGTGTCTCGTTAAATCAGTCGTACCCAGTGTACGTGAATGGTCATGTTCAGGCGTGGTAGTGTGGACGGAGATTAATCCTGATGGTACGTGTCCACAGGTGCGTTTTTTTATCGCGAGGGATCGCCTCGCTTCCCAGCATTGGACGCTCGATGGGCTGCCACTAGACACAAGGCACCTGATTGGACAAACACTTTCCCTCCGTCAGCTGCTGCTCCCAGCCTTCAAACCGGAACCGGCTCGTTTGGAAACTTTCTTCTCTTATTTCACGAACAAGAGTTCACCGTTATGAGAGAAATTAGCCGTGTAGTTTGCTGAATCTGTCTTCATTCTGTGTCGAAAACGGTTGGTTTAAAAGATTCTCTGGAGTTTCTAGAGGTGGCGAGTCGCGTCGGACGCCCCTGATTTGCATGAAGTAGCCTAGACCTGGGGTTCTCTACCTTTTGTAACCTGAGGTAACTTTGAAGTGTTATTTAGCCTCCTTCCCGAAAAGCCAGCATGGCGTGGTTGGGACCAATGGATTCATTGGGATTTTTAGATTCATATCATTCCAGTATCTTCCTCTAGCTTTCAAACCCGCCCGCTACAACCTCTGACAAACAGAATAGCAGCCGTTGGATTTTGAAGAGGTTAATCTAACCATTTGTCAGAACCTCCTCGACTTTATGCAAATGAAGAGTGACCAATGTAACGCCCCGTCTCTGGAGTCGTGCTGCCACGCTACCAGAATGCATTGCAGAGCTGCTTACATAGACAATGATTGGGAAGCGTGGAAAGAACGGAGGCCGTGGACACGTATCATGAAACGGCCCTAAAACGCTCATCTGGACGGAGATTGTTTTTGTTTTAAACGCCATTTTAAAACGTATTAGTGTGGATGTATCCTGACTCTCCAGAACCAGCGGTGTCCCAAATAACTCCTCCCTCTTCACACCCCAAACATCCAAATAGAGAAAAACAAGAAAGTCAACCAGTCTGTAAAAACCCAGTGCACGCTCTCCTCACCATTAAACCAACACAGTTACAGGCTCATCTGTTTGGCGGCGCCTCAGTGACGCCGTGCCAGGCCGCCGGGCCCGCCAGCCTCACCGGGCATATGCGCCACCAACTGTCTGTCTGCGCTCCGGGGCCGAGCAGCCGCCACGAGTATCAATAATAACAGAAAATATTATTATTATCACGTTGACTCTTCATCTTCTTCTTCTTATTAAAGGAGGAAATGTTGAATACGCCGGCATCAAAGGATTAATGACTGCAGCACTCAGCAGTTCCACCATCAGATAGGGTTAATTCTCTCTTGTATGTTCCCAACTTATCTTTTTAACCCAAAAATGAAATTACATATTCATGATTTTAAGTGAAACTCTTCAAAAGCGGCAGAAGATCCTGCAGGGAGAATAATCTGAATGAAATAAGTCATCAAATATGCAGCTTCTCACACGTTCAGGTCTCCACAGAGACCGGGATCATCACTTACTCTGATTACACAGAATTTACTGGGGAACATATACGTTATAATATTTCACTTGCAGGAATATTTAAATTGTGTTTCTCTTTATTAGTCTGTGGCGTGTTTCATGTATGTTTCTGTGTAAAAAGCAAACACACACTGCAGTCTTTATCCACATTCATCAAGCAGTTCTTCATACAAAAACAGAAACATTGTGGACTAATCTGACAATACGTTTTCTTGGTTAATCATTTGATTTATAAAATATCAGAAAACAGACTACGTCTTCAAACTAAATAAAACTTGATAAATAAATAAATAAAAAATAAAATAATTCAATATAATAAATAATTGTCATTAAATGAAGCAAAAATTATATTAAAAATAAATGAGCAAATAAATTAACGACTTGATAAATAAATAATTAAATTTGTCATTAGATGTAGAAAATATTATTAAAAATAAATGTAGCCATTCATTAATTGATAAAATTTGCCATAAATTGATATTTCTGTTTTAATTTGATTTCTGTATTTATTTATCTTTGTATTAATTCCCTTATTTATTTACACCTCTATTTAATTTATTGGTATTTTTTTTAAATTTATTCATATTATATATTTATTATTATTATTATTATTGTTATTGTTATTATTATTATTACTCATTTTATAATTATAATAAATCAGCAATAAATCAGCATTTTTCATGACTTTTTCTGACATTTTATAGACCAAACAATTAATCAATCAATCAAGAAAATAATCTGCACATTAATCAATAATGAAAATAATATTTAGTTTGCAGCCTCAGATGGATGAATAGATGTTTATATTTATTATATGTTGTGCAGCATTCAAACAAGACATCATATATTATGGAAAGCATAATTCTTGTTTTAATGAACTATAAATGGAGATTTTTCTATATAATAACATCAACTGTATCTCTTGAAAGGGAATGTTTTAGTCCATCAACTCTACAATTAGTTTGTTTGTTGGTCAGACAAAACAAGACATCTGAAGACGTCAATGATTGTGATTTTCTTTGTACTATTTTCTGATATTTTATAGATAAAACAAAAGAAAGAAAACTGCCAATAAAGGGAATAAGAATGAGAATAATAAGAATGCTTAGTAGCAGCTCTATAGTGTTGAAAACGACTGAATGCTTTGTACTCTCAGTAAATCTGTTAATTGCAGAATAACAACCTTGGTGCTGAAGGTGTGAATTTCTCCAGCATGTTATCAGCACCTCCTCTCTCCTCTCTCTCTCTCTGACGCTCGGCTGCTGTTATATCCAGAGGAAGAAGAGGAGGAGGAGGAGGAGGAGGAGGAGGAGTGTTATGTCAGCTGGTTAAATATGACCTTCACCAGCGTCTCTAGAGGACCGGAGCTGCAGGTTCACTGTACGAGCGCTCCACTAACACCAGCACACGTCGGTTAATATGGAAGAATATCACGAGAGAGCTGAGGTTACCTGTGTGTGTGTGTGTGTGAGTGAGTGAGTGTATGTATATGTGTGTGTGTGTGTGTGTGTGTGTGTGTGTGTGTGTGTGTGTGTGTGTGTGTGTGTGTGTGTGTGTGTGTGTGTGATATGCACAGTTTAATCCAACCTTGCCACGAGGCACCAACACATCAAATTAGTTTAAACTGTTAGTTAGACGAGGACCGCGGAAACAGAAACACACTCTCTGACCTCTCATCGCCTCCGCCGACTCCACGCTGTGATTTATTTTCTCTCGGAGACACCGGCCGGGTTAGTGCGTTAGTTTAAAATGATTTCACCTCCTCTCACAGCCGCGTTATTACTGTAGTTCACAGGATCAATATAACGTGTGCAGGCTGATAACACTGATGTGTTGACTCCAGGATGACCTGTGTAGGATGAGACTCCAACATTTAGAGGATAATTATCTCCTGACATTCACATCATCACACACACACACACACACACACACACACACACACACACACACATATATATATATATATATATATATATATATATATATATATATAATGTACACCTGTAAAGTATCTCCGCTGTGTTTGTGCTGAACTGGATCCCAGTCGTCCTCTTCTTCTGTTCTGAAGAATCCGTAAGAGAGACAAAGCAGTCGTTAGCCGAATTAAAGAAATGAAATAAAGTGATTTGCAGTGGTGGAAAGTGACAAAGTACTTTTACTCGAGTATGCAATTAAGTACAGTTTTGAAGTACTTGTACTTTACTTGAGTGTTTCCATTTTGTGCTGCTTCATATTTCTTCTTCACTGCATCTCAGAAGTAAATATTATACATTTTAATCCATATTTATTTAACAGCTGTTGTTATTTTTCAATTAAATTTAATTTTACATGAAAAAAAAACATATGATCATCTTATAAAAGACAATTTGTTAAAGATTCAACCGGTGGTTGGTCTAGTTTGGCTCCGTCGTCATGTCTCAGACGGAGACAATAACGCTTTATAAGTGACCAAAAAAACAAATGACCGTAACTTTTCAATAAAAGTGAAAATTCAGGAATGTTTTTGGTCAATTTATACCATCAAATACACCTTAACATGTTACAGTCCATTATCCATAAAAACTAACATCCTTAAGAGTTTTTAAAGGAGTTTTTACCCCTTATAACACCTTAAACTGTGCGTATAATCCATTAAAAATACCTTAATATGTTAAAGTCCATTAATTTATTCATAAAAATGAAGGTCCTTGAAAACACTTTTAACTGTGGTTAAAAACTCATTAATATATAATAATTAATAATTTGAGGAGAATTTTAAGGAGTTTTTAATACCATAATATATTGATTTACAGTCCATTAATTTATCCATTAATTATCTGTGAAGTTGCAACTTAATTAAAGATTAAGGTGAAAATTAAGGAGCACATGTAAAATACAAATCCCTTAAAATATCATAATTTTAAGGGAAATCATTTTTTTCCCCCCTAGATTCTGCATATAATTCATAAAAAAAATTATATAATTATATAATAATTGATTAATTCGCAATTTAATAACCCGAAATTTGAGGTGTACATAAACTGCTTGGAATTTTAAGGAGATGTTATTCCTTTAACTGTGCATATATTTCATAAAAATCACCTTAATATATTACAGTCCATTCATTTATCCATTAATAATCTGTTTGGTGCAAATTAAGGGGCACATATAAAATACAAATCCCGGAAAATATCTTAATTTTAATTTTTAATAAAAAAAATTTACCCCTATATTCTGCATATTCACAAAATAATATAATAATCCTTTATTTTACGTTGTTTAATTCCAAATTTGTGGTGTAAATGCATTGAATACTTGTTTTGAAATACATATTCTTTCTAAAATCACAGTTTCCTGAGGTGTCTTTGCAGTCAGATCAGTTGAACATATTGGACCTTGAATCTCTCACCTGAGGGGTTTATGGTTCTATTAGCTTATCAGTGTTCAATACAGCCAGCGGTGCAGAGGTGTTACCCCCCCTCCCTCACCCAGCTCACCAGGGGAAGAGATCAATGTCAACAGCTTTGGGATCTGTTTCTAAATCAATAATTTATCTTCACACACACAGCTGGACAGATCTGATAACCAAACACACCGTCTCTCACTTTGACCCCGACGTGACCTGCCGTTTGACCTCTGAACTCTTGACCTGCACTTGTGTGATTCACGGCCGAGCATGTGTTCGTGTTAGTCTGCTGGGATACTGCGAACATTGATTTATCTTGTGTGTGACGTACAGACAGAGAGAGATCATTTCATTTTCATCATTTAATAATTTTTGGTACCGTCTCTTTCCAGACGACCGACAGACCTCGTTCCCTCCGTCTGAACGAGAGCGTCGTCTGATTGAAGCATTTCAGATATATAATTTATCCGACGTCTTTTAACTAAAGCGTCCTCGTCGAGCCGCTGGAATAAAATTGGATGCGACGCACTCGAACATTCATGCAGGTTCCCTCTCCACCTCCACCTCCACCTCCACCTCCACCTGCACCTGCACCTGACAAAGCAGAAAGGTCAAGTGATTATTATTCTGCTCGGTTATCACAAACTCAGCGGACGCTTCATTATTGGATGTACATGAGGAGGATTTCTCCTCACTCGCAGAATAATAGTGAACACATGATTCAGGGCAGGTATCCAGAGGAGATTTAGCGAATGGAGACTGTGATTGAAGGAGATGGAAAAGAAAGCCGGTTTCTTGATGAATGAGACGAAGACAGCTGCATTGTTCCCCTCATCATCTTCAGTTTATATACTTCTAATGTACATTTGTTTTTAATACAATATCTGCTACGAAAGCACGATTAAACGTATGTTTCGGCACTCGCAGCACTTGGTGAATGTAAGAGAAAGGCTGTGGCCGTGGTTAGAGATGAAACGTTTAGTCGATCAACAGAAAACTGATCGGCTACTATTTTGATTTAATCGGTTATTTGTCAGATATTTTCTGGTTCACATGTCCTTTATGACGATTTGCTGCTTTTCTTTCTCTTATGTGATGAAGAAATGAAACCTCTTTAGGTTTTGGACTGTTGTTTTGACAAAAATAAAAAAGTAATCTGAAGTTACTTTATGTTTAAAGCATCAGTAGGCCAGATTAAAGCAAATATAAAAAAAGTTATTTTTATAAAACGTTCGCTATATCGTGACAGTAGAACATGAAACAGATAACCTGAAAACAATCATGTGTCCTCCGGTGTCCTCCGGTGCTCCTAACGGCATCTGCAAGATTTCACAGACCGGAGGAAAACAAGCAGTAAGAGCTGATCTGAGGTCTGCTGTCCAGCTGCCGTCTATGAGAGCCGGCTGTCAATCACTCTGAACTCCGACCAAACGGTCAAACTAGGCAGCGCTGATCAAATATGAATCAATATTCTGTTACGTTAATGCCTATTTCTCTCCTCAGATGTTCTCAGAATCATCTTGTAGTGCACGGTTTAGCTGGAACATGAGACGCCGTCGTGAAATCTTGTGAAGGAACGTCAAGTTCTGGTCACATGACCGGAGCTCAGCCAATAGGAACGCTCTCTCAACGAAATGACCTGTGATTGGTCAAAGTCTTCCGTCACGGGCTAGATGTTCTAAAGTCTGAAAACAGAGCCATGAGGAGGAGCAGAAGTCTAGTTATCTCTCAGAACACTTGAATTACAATATGCTGAAAGGTTATTATGGGATGTTTGCCCAATGATGCAAAAAATATACTGCCTACTGCCGCTTTAATCACGATTAATCGCAAATTAATTGCACATTTTTTATCTGTAGAAACCTAAAAATCACAAGTTGCGTTAAAGAAATGTGTGGCGTTAAAATGAATTTGTGTTATTATAGTGTTACCTTTGACAGCCCTAGTTTGTTATTGTAACCATGACGACGAAGCTCCCCTAATGTTATTTTTGTCTTTAGTGTTTGGTTGTTTAGTGTGGAGGACTTGTTGCTCTCTAATAAATGTAATTTTGTAGGAGACAGATTTGCCCTCAGAGCCTCAGGAACATCTGGCGGATCCTGAACAAAGCCGGTAATCAGAGGTGAAGCTGAGACCGGAGACTGGATGCTGTCTGTAAAAAAGAGAAACAACAGCAGGTGAAATACCTGCTGTGGCTGCACAGAAGAATGAGCGGATTAAACAGCAGCGTGTGTGTGTGTGTGTGTGTGTGTGTGTGTGTGTGTGTGTGGGTGTGTGTGTGTGTCTGACCCACAGAAAGAGACAGCGTTAGTGGCCGTGTATGGTAGCAGAGATGAATGGTCTCATTTGTGGCGAGCGCCTGGAGGCCACACAGACTGATGCCGCCGTGCTGCTGCAGACTTTATCTCACAGTCAGACCGTGTCCACTCTAAATGCTGATAAATCTCAAAACACCTCGTGTGTGTCCAACGGTTTGTTCGAACGCACGAGCATGGGCAGATTTTTACTGTCTACGCTGAAACACCAGAACAATAGAGACGTGTAGCTCCGTCTTAATGTCCTCCGGTTTGTTTTGTTTGTTTGTGCTTCATCTGAGAGGAGAGGTGTTAAAAGGACGGAGGCTTTTCACAACTAGTGCTCCAAATGAAACCACAAAATAAAGGCAGGATGACGTCATTTGTCCAGGCCAGTCTCCTGTATGTTGTTCTGACCGGAGAATAACGTCACCTGACTTCCTCCTTTGCTCATAATCGACGAAGGCTGACCTTCGAGTCGTCTTACGTCTCCTTTGTCTCGTCCAAAAAGCTGCACTGGAACACACCGCAAAGACTACAAAGAGGGGAAAAGCTGCCATGTAAACGTGGATGCATTGATTTTGATGTCACTTGAGGGCAGAGCAACAAGCTGTAAACACAACATTAACATATTATCATCTCATCCAGATGTGGCGAACATGTCAGCAAACACTTTCCTATTTACACATCCAGCAGACACACAGAGCAACGCTAGCACTCATCGGGAGTCGTGTTTCTGGAACATCTGGCTTTTAAGATGCTAAATGTAAAACTAAAAGGAGTTAATGACACTAAAGTGCTCTGTAGAGGGGAGGAAAACTGCAATACTAATACACATTAAAGGCCCAGACACACCGAGCCGACATCAGAGAACTAGCGGCGATGAAGGCCGACTGTTGCGTCGCCTCACGTCTCCTTTGTCTTGGCCAACAAGTTGTGTTTGAACACACCGCAAAGACGACAGCCGACGGCCAGTTAGCACGTACGTTCTGCTCCTGCGTGAGAGGAAATAACTCTCCACACCAGCAGGCGGCGGTAGTCTGTGTTCATCATTCAACAAGGGAAACAGGAAGACCGAGGACGGCGGATATACAAGCCGTTGTTATGATGCGTACATGAACAAAGCGGCGTTTGACGACCGTTTTCACACCGCTCTCACTCACCACTTAGCTTCATTCCAGATGTTCATGTCGCCGTGAAAATATCCGTGTGTTGGAACGATCAGATGAGATGAAGATGAGAAATGAGAAGAGCCTTCTGTGTGTGTTGGCTTGCTTTCCTCACGTCCGTTTCTCTTCTCGTGCACTGGTTCGTTTAAACTGAACAGCCAATCAGAGTGATTTCTCTCACTGACGAGCTCCGCCGCCGAGAGATGAGAGATGTCAGAGCGAGGGGGCTGCCCCTGACAGGCGCTCCGAGCAGTTGGGGGTTTGGTGCCTTGCGTCCATGCGGGGACTTGAACCAGCGACCCTCTTGTTCCCAAGCCAGGTTCTATGGACTGAGCTACTGCCGCCAGCCATGTCATACTAGCTTATCGGGAAGAACGATAAATATCACTCCAAAGTTGCGCTAAATTTTGGCGAGGAAAAACTGTCATGGCCATTTTCACTTGACATCTGACCTCAAGATCTGTGAATGAAAACTCTGACATGAACAGAATGATCTCATTAGATAAAACAGTTGTTGACAAAAAGGTAATAAATCGCAATATATCTTATCGCAATACTCAGCGTACATCGTATGGTGGGGCCTCTGGAGTCATTCCCACCCCTAATATCTATCCGTTACAGTACGTTTACTTCACTCTGAAGATTTTCTAATTCATGTTTCATTACCATGACGTTACAGGTTTTATATTGTTGTTTTTAATAACACAGACTGCAGCACGTTAGAATTATTACTACATTAAAAGTGTAATATGATTGATTCTAAAACAGCAGCAATAAGCGTGTCAATAATGCAGCTGAACGGAGACCATAAACACACACACACACACACACACACACACTCTCTAAATCTGTGTCTCACACACACACACACACACTACACTACACTAGGAGCCACTACATTCATCACTGCCAAGGTGTGTGTTTAGTAGCCATGTTGGCTGCGGAAAGTGCTCCATCAAATTGACTTTCCTGACATATGGTGTGTGTGTATCTGTGTGTTTATCAGCGTGGTGTGTGTTTGTGTGTGTGTGTGTGTGTGTGTGTGTGTGTGCAGAGGCAGAGTGATGATGGCGGTCAGATAGATGAATAAGACCGATATTTGATTTGACAAAGATATGCAGCCCCGACTCGTCTTTCAGCTCAATCTAACAAACACGTCTTCCAGTCTGTGAAGAAAAAAAGGGGTCAAGGGGTCAAAGGTCAAGGTTGACTTTATTATCTCATCATAGAAATCCTGTCAGACCAGCCAGAGAGCCGGGTTGGTGCTCGTAGTGTTGCTGTAGATTACATTATGGCTGTGAAACAAAGAGATATACGACTTACATAGAATTTCATTACGTTTTCGTGCCATTAATACGGAGCTGAAGTGTTTATTAATGACCCGCAGCTTCAAACTGTTTGCTATTTGCATACCTCTGGCGTCTGCACGCCCGCGTGTTTCCTTTGTTTGCTCCTTGTAACAGGTTGTAAATATGCAGTTTACAGTTTTCATGAAAAAACAATGAGGCTGGCAGCAGCCATGAGCGTAAACAAATCACACACACACACACACACACACACACACTGGAATAAAAACAGCTGCTGCATTATTGATGGCGTCTGAGGGGTGTGTGTGTGTGTGATTTAACGGTGGTTGTCTAACACAGTGGAAGTCTGATGTGAACTGTGACGTTACAGAACAAGCCCTCACACACCTGATCATCTGAATATTATCAATGTACTTTATGGTGTTCATACAGAAGTCAGCATTGTCTATTTGTCACTTAACTTCCATACTTAAGTAATGAAACTTTTGACCTAAATAACCCCTAGACCTAAATAATACGGGGGGTTAACTCGTTCAGGGTGGGAACCTCCAGGCCGATGCCTCCGGAAACACGCCAAATTGAATCTTGACCCCAAAAATCGAAATCAAATAATGAGGTAGTGAAAAATTCCCCCCCCTATTCACCAAGTAGTTTTGTTGCCTAAACCTAAACAAGTAGTTTCCTGTGAAGACAGAAGTTTATTTTGAAAAGACTGTATGCATGTAACGAGCAGAAATTGACACGTGTTGCTGGACGTTCGTAGAAAA
>CAKAOH010004348.1:0-49380 GCA_916701665.1 Sebastiscus tertius
TCAAAGTATAGTATGTCAAAAAATTTCATTAAAAAAGTCATTGTATAGTATGTCGAAAAATTTAATGGAAAAAAGTCAAAGTATAGTATGTCGAAAAATTTCATGAAAAAAAATCATGGTATAGTATGTCGAAAATAGTAAATAAAAAATGTCATATAAGTAAATATAAAAAAGTAAATATAAAAGTCATAGTATATTAGGTCGAAAACACTTATAGAATAGCGTGTCGAAAAAAGTCATATAGAATGTTGAAAAAAGTCAAAACAGTCATAGTATATAGTATGTCGAAAAAAAGGTCATAGTATAGAATGTTGAAAAAAGTTTGAAAAAAGTCATAGTATATTATGTTGAAAAAAAGTCATAGTAAAGTATGTCGAAAAAAGTAAAAAAAAAAAAGTCATAATATAGTATATCAAAAAAAGTCATAGTGTATTATGTTGAAAAAAGTTTTAAAAAAGTCATAGTATAGTATGTTGAAAAAAAAAAAGTCTTTCCCTTTCTTTTCAATTTTTAATTGTACAAAACTATGAGTCATCCAGGCACTGATTTCATCAAGATAGTTGTAACAGAGAAAGATCCCAGAGCGTACTTGGTTTTACACACGCTGTATGTAAAGTTGGATATCATCTGCATAACAATGATACAAAACAGCCAAACTTGTAACGGGGCATGTGCAGTAGAGGGAGAGTAAAATAGGTCCAAGGATTGAGCCTTGAGGAAACCACGGGTAATAAGAGAACTGCCAGACACCTTGTTAGCAATGGATACAAACAACTTGTGATATGATATGTGAAAAGAAAACCCCCTATGTAACTGAAAATTACAGCCCATTTTGTGACTCAAATATAGACTCACAAGTCAGTCTCTAAATGCTCCGCTCAACTAGAGACTGAAGACGATCTCCCTGGTTTTATTGCTAAAACTGGTGAAAAAAATTATAACGTTTTTAAAAAACCTGCATGGCAGAACCAATCCAAAGCCTTTTAGGGCGACCCTTCATATTGGGGCAGTGACATGCAGAAGTCGCGTGCTACATGCACAACACGGTTGTTGCTATAGCTGTTAGAACGTGATATATCTGAACATGGTGTTCACAATAAAACCTGAACAAATGGTTATTTATTTGAATCAATGAGCCTCGTTTGACTTACCAGCTGTGTCTACACACATACAACAACAAACAACAGATTCCAAAGTTATAGTACTAAGTCATCTTTAATCAGGTGTCAGATCTCACAATGCCTGGATAGATTTACTGCAAAGTCAGTCAATCATCATCTATAACAAATGCGCTGGCTAAATAAAACGCAAACATCTGACTCCACAAAGATACTCATCAAAACATACATGTTCAGTTTGAGTTTATAACACTTTTGTTGTATGATTGTTCATGGTTAATCGCGATTAATCGCACATTTTTTATCTGTATCTGTTTTTAAATGTACTGTAAAGGGAGATTTGTCAAGTATTTATACTCTTACCAACATGGGAATGCACAAATATGCTTGCTTTATGCAAATGTATGTGTTAATATTATCAGACTCTTCTAGAGGTTTTCGACAATCAAAGAATTTAAAATGTCTTAACTTATCTTATCCGCATCAAACCAAAACCAAAGCAGACGCTTCTGGGAAAAAAAAAACAAGGTTTAAAACAAACACAGAGATTTATTTGCAGCTCTGACATCAGAAACATTAAACGCATCACAGGTCATTTCATTCTCATTGTGTCAAACATGCTGACGGTGCAACAAACCCAACAAACACACACAGGCATCGATACACGCAGTGAAAACTGAAGAAACGTGTACAAACCGCAGGCATCAGGGAGAATTCACACACGGAGGATTTCCAAAAATAAAAGCTCTTAGAGGTACTTGGATTGATTAGTTGTTTTGATATATCGGGCACAAAAACATTACGACTTCTGGTCTCTTTTGCCTCTGTTTTGTAATCTATAATCAATAATGCATGAAAATATTCAGTAGCTCACAAACTTTACAGAGGATCAGACAGAAGAGTTAATAACAGGCACAACATGACTCTGAAAACAGTGTAAACTTTTTAAAGTGAATTCAAAAACTTCAAAAATTTAAGACTTATGGAAGAGATGCTTCAAGAAAAACGTGATTCAAGACAGCAAAAATAAATGTCAGATATACCGGTGGCACAACTGAATACTGAATTTAAGCAAAAAGGCATCAAATGACATAAACATATTCTAAAAATTGAAATTAAACTTGAGAAAATATTATGAGCAACATAAGAAGAAAGGCTCAAATTCGATAAAAGCTGACAAATTGGTTTGGAAGATTGTCACAATAAAGGCATTATCTATCCATCTAGAGGTGAGGCGCATTGGAAATCTGGACTCAAAGTCTCAAATATTAAAAAAAAAAAAAAAAAAAAAGATGAGTCATTTCTTTCTAAGTCATAATTTAACTGTTTCACGAAACTTCTACCAAAAACTTTTCAAAAACTGAGAAAACGTTACACACCTGATCGGTGGCTTTAAAGAGATCAACACTTGGTAAGCCTTACGACTTTAAAAGATGACATTTTAAAGCTGCACTAATCAATATCTTATAATAATGGATTGTGAAAGGTGACACCCATAGTGCGCATAGTGGGAAATATGCCGCATGATACAGAGCTTTTTAGCCTCTTTTAGCTCGTTATTTTGGTTTTTACGGCACATTTAGTGTATGGTTCACTCTCATCAACCCCCTGTCCAGCAGCGGACAAAGTTAGCAACTAGCTGGTGACATGAGTGGAACATTTAGCAGCTAAAGAGCCAAGCATTTTATCAGGAGTTGGAGGAGACCAAAACAGAGCTAAAATGAGAGTGAACATTAATAAAGTTGAGCTGGTCTTAACGTCATAACTACATCAACGAGCGCTTGAGCAACACTTCAACGGCGGCGACTGCGACAATGTAGCAATGTAGTTTTGTTGCTTTTGTCGCTCGTAGTGTGAATATAAAATTAAGTCTTAAAGATACAATTCTACTGAAATACCACTTGTTTAACTGTAACAGGACTCTCTTCATGAATGAACGTTGGAGCAAAGGAAACAAACAAAATAAACCTGTGTTAAGACGATTTCACTAAGCTGCTCCTGTAAGTGTTTAGAAATATGTAACCTGACATGATTATTAAGACCAACACAAAAGTAAAAACCTATCTACCTATCTAAAACCCATCAGTAAGCCGTTGATCAGCTGAAACAAACAAACCAAACCTATAGAAATACAGTATTTTCTGGGAACTATACAGCAATTATGGGAGAGAATATTAAGTGAACCAGCTCCTTATGTCTGTATCGTCAGCAAATTAATATTTCGATAAAATAAAATAAAATAAAATCAAACAGCGGTGAGTGTTTAATATGGCACTGAGATCAGCTGTTGGCAGGCGACTTTGTTAGGCTTTTAAACAAAAAAACAAACAAAATAAAAACACATTTTTTTATTTTTGAAGGCAGTTTTTCTTTGAGTGAATAACAGCATGAGGTTTGGATTTGTTGAAAACAAACGCTTGTTTGTGGTGTTTCCTTTTTTTATTTGGCACACTGGTAGATATAGGTGACAAGAGGTGAATCCAAAGCTCTATGAGTCTTTAACCTAGGATTTTTTTTATGGATCCAGCGAACACAATACAAACAATATTACTGTAATTTAATCAAATACTGAAATTCAAAATGTTATTATCTTTCAAATGACCACAGCAGTGGTTTGCCATTAATAAGCCACACTCATAGTATACTTAACATTACCGCTGACCCATTTGGCAGCCCCTGGTTTCAGTACACTTTGAAAACCAACCTGCAGTAATCCTACATTATGCAGCTGTGAGTTGGGACTGCTATGTAAAACCTCCCCTTGGCTCACTGAAGGACAAAATAAGGATTTAGCTGCCAGCAGGTGGCAAGCAAAAAGATAATTTCCCTCGTTTCTGGTGCACCTCAACTTGGCTCAAGATTTTTCATGAAGTAAGGCAGATCAAGGTGTTACTTGATTTAAGGAAAACTGTTGAGTTGCACTTAAAACAAAAGAAATCATCTTGGACTCGAAGCTGATTTTTGACATTTAGATGAATTTTTTGGGGGGTAAATTTACATCGAAATGGCTTCTAAAGACGGATGTTTTTTGCTGTGCTCAAGCGTAGTGTCACGGTACAAAACATGCAGCCTTTTGAACTGAACTCAGTGGAATGTAGTTTCAATATGCTGTGATTTCATAGGGATTTCTGCACAGCAGCTGTTATATGGTCTGGTATGCAATGACAAAAAAACAATTAAGTGTTAAGCAACAAAATACAACAAAAAGTTGGTCCACAGTAACTTCAAGTGTTGAACCAAAAAAAGTCTTAAACAACTTCTACTGTACTTCTTCAAGAGTTTATAATAGTGTATTGTCTTCATGTTAGAGACACGTTTTGTTGATATATTTGTAACTTGTGGGTTAATTTGAGTTTAAGAGCACTATAGCAATGAAAAAACAAAAGCATTTGAGATTATTTTCTCTTGACGGATATGAAAGAAGAAAAAAACAAATGTGTGAGATGTGAAGGATATAACAAAAAATTAGACAACAGAAATAATAATCTATGTTTTACATTTCTTTTAATATAAATAATTGGTCACTTTATATTCTAACAACATTGGTCATGTATGGGGCCTTAAAGCGATATTTCACTTTGTCGGATTACCTGTTAAGAAGAGATGAGAGGTCAACATGGAAAATCAGCTGCCCTGAAAAGCTGACATCACCATAATGATGCTGATATAATCATCCTCTCCACTCATAAACTCAATTAACTTTTATTTCAATGCATTTATGTTGACTTACATACCATGTTTGTTCTAGCTCTAAATAGCCGCTATCTTTTTTAGGCTATGGATTACAATTATTTCATTTTCTGTGCGCAAATTACAGTGACATTGCGTCCCCAGAGCATCTGATATTTGTTGTATCTCAAACTTCCACAGAGATTAAAGTCTGTTCCGCCACAGTGGAATAACGCTTTAAAAGCCAAGGCAGTAGATCAGTTTGGAACAACATGTCTATCCTGGTCTAGGACACTCTATTAAGGATATACATAGGCTTTTTTTTCTCCATTTCACGCCCCATGCTGTACCCATATTCGTCCTACAATATGAATGGAATACTATCTGCAAATCATAATCATCTAAGTCACCATCATCATCATGGAGATCTAATGGAGAGTTAGCTGTGCAAAAGCAAAGTATGACCGACCGCGCTGCTTAGCTGAGCTTGTCATGTCAACATTTTTTCCAATACCAACAAAAATATTCAATTTATGATGGGTGTTGATCCAAAATATCAATACATACTGCTATATATAATAATCACTAGCAAGTGGCCAGAAACAGAACAATCTACTCTGACCAGTTTGGTTATGAAAAATAACAAAAGAGGCCATTTACCCTCCTCTGTTTTGTGTTGGGGGTATCTCTATGTTGTGTATTTTTATTTACTGTTACTAATATAAAGTTTAATATAGGCCCAATATGTATCTGCACAATTCATTGTGGACTAAGCTGTTGATATTCCATATCCTAAAGTTAGTTGCAGAAGCTAACAAGCTGACAGTAACTTAACAAACAAAATAATCAACAACTATATTAACTATATTAAACACAATTTGGCGCATTTTTAGAAAACGTCTTTCATCCATGAACGAGACAAAACTGCTTGAAAACACTGAAAATAATGACCATACGTGGCTAATACGGGTACAGCATCGAAGACAGTGTGAAACAGGGAAAAAAAAATAGTTTTTGACAGTTGCTCACCCTGGTCCAGGAGGAAAAGCATCAGGAGAGGACCGTGACTTAATTTACACGGACACAGACTGGTGTTAAAACTCTTAATGTCCCAGATCGAGCTGTCATCAAGTGTCTTTTTGCCTGTTTAGGTCCATTTAAATCATTCAAACCACTTGCGAACAAAGCAACTGGGAGCGTGCAGAGCTTAATTCCCAGGCTGCATGTTTTAAACGAGGCACAATATGTGTCTGACGGTGATGAAACCGTCCCCTCCTGTTTTAATTTCCTCCTAAACAGAGCTCAAAGGCAGACAGGCTGAGACTGTATTACCTTGAATATCCACTAGAGGGGGACAAGGTTGTTTCATTGCCTTATGGCAGACAGTTTGAGGAGAAAGAAGAATAAAGGGGGCGAAGAGAAAGAAAAGAGGAGCAGAAGATGGTTAAAGGTTAATATTAGAGAGAAGAGAGTGAACAGGAGAAGATGAGGAGACATGCAATCAAAGATGACAGATAAGGTGAAAGAAGTAGGGAATGTGGCGAGTAGAGAGGACAGACGACAGAGGAGCACTGACAGGTCGTTTCCTTCTTGATCTAGCATGCACATTTCTTCTCGTTGGGCTGCGCATCGCCGAGCTTCGTGGCACCGTTCCCGTTGGCTGGCTCGGCAGGCGGTTTGTCGACGCACTGCTCCATCCTCTTCATGACCAGGTCCAACAGCGTTATCACCGCCTTGTCCACCTCCGCTCCTGTCGCTGCACTCGTCTCAAAGTACGGGATTCTGTGGCCAATAAGAACAGAAGTAAGCGTATTTGTTTAAAAGGATTTACCACCATTTTCCAATTAATTCCATCAGGTTTTTTTATTTATTTCAATTGGATTTATTAGGAGAACACAGGAGAAGTTTCAGTTGTTTGCAATCTGCAACCTCACCGCTAGATGTCCCACTGCCTGCACCTTTAACCTACAGTATGTGACGTTCATACTGGACCTTAGCCCCTGAACATTTCTAAGATTCCCCAGATTTTAAAACAAGTTTCTTTTACTTCCTGGAACAGAATAGAATTTTTGTTGCCAGGCAACATCAGTCTGAGGTCTTGGCTGGCTGGAATGACACCAGGAAACGATTTCTACCTCGTTCAACAGGAAGTCCTTTGTGTTGAGATATTGTTAAGACATCAACATGAGTCATGTACTGCTTATCTGTAATGTTGTGTCTTGTCTCACTGCCTGTCTTACAGGTAGCCTGCTCTTAATGGAATGCCTGCTCTTTACTGTGTGTGTATGTAAAGTGTGACACTTTACAACTGCATCAGAGCGGTTAAAGATAATTGATGAATAGAAGAAGAAGAAGAAGAAGAATACGAAGAAGAATACGAAGAAGAAGAATACGAAGAATACGAAGAAGAAGAATACGAAGAAGAATACGAAGAAGAAGAAGAATACGAAGGATACGAAGAAGAAGAAGAATACGAAGAAGAATACGAAGAAGAATACGAAGAATACGAAGAATATGAATACGAAGAATACGAATACGAAGAATACGAATACGAAGAAGAATACGAAGAATACGAAGAAGAATACGAAGAATACGAATACGAAGAATACGAAGAATACGAAGAATACGAAGAAGAAGAATACGAAGAAGAAGAAGAAGAAGAAGAATACGAATAGGAAGAATACGAAGAAGAATACGAAGAATACGAAGAAGAAGAATACGAAGAAAAAGAAGAAGAAGAATACGAAGAATACGAAGAATACAAATAAGAATAAGAATAAGAAGAATAAGAAGAAGAAGAAGAAGAAGAAGAAGAAGAAGAAGAAGAAGAAGAAGAACTTTTTTATTAGATACAAAAACAGCAACTCCAAAGTCCCAAACATCCAGGAGACACAGGTGAGCTAACCAGAGAGACCTTAAATGATATGTATGCAATTAAGCAATATACTCAGGGGAATACAACAGGGGGGCTGATAGGCAATAACTACATTTTGACATTTAATTCTTAACACCACGGGTGGATAATGATAGGCCAATACTGGGGTAATGGAGTCTTGAGTGAAAGTGAAAAGGGCAGAACCCTGATGGACTGCCTTCATCCTGTAAACATGTTGCAAACTAAATTGAGAAACGTTATGTTCAGTATTCTTAATACTCCAGTGATCCTTACTCCAAATAAAAAAAAAAACACCTGCACTAAATATTGCACATGAAAAAACCTACCCGTATTTGTCAGCCAGCTCCTTGGCCTGTTTCTCCTGAACCTCCCGCTGGTCGTTCAGGTCCGCCTTGTTTCCTACCAACACGATATCTGGATTCTCACAGTAGGCATTGGCCTGTAGCTGACCTGGAAATGAATACACATAAACAGCAAAACGATGAGTTGTGCAAATGTAAAACAGAAAAACTGTATCGTTGCACAGCTGAATGTCTGCTGAAAGGCGTATCAGGAGATTCAATAAAAGAGAAAAACTAATAGTTTAGCAAACAGCTTTGCTTACTGCTGGTTTGTTTTATGCTTCCTTCATATCTTCACCAGGCATCTATAATTTACGTGCAAATATAATAAAAGATTTAATGTCCCCTGTACGGTTTTTAACCATGTGTGGCACTAGAAAAAGCTAAAACAATGCAGATTTCTAAACATATAAAGAAAATGTAACGTTAATAACATACTCATCCAGTTTCTGACGTTGAGGAAGCTCTGCTGGCTGGTGAGATCAAACATCAGCAGGAACCCCATAGCGTCCCTGAAGAACGCCGTTGTCAGACTGCGGAACCTGGAACACACACACACCAAAAGAAATAAAGAACACCACAGATGAGATTTAGGGTGCTTTCACATCAGGGAACCGGGCCCAGATCTGAGTTCAACTTGTCCCGAAAGTCCAGTTCGTTTGATTAGTCTGAACGCTCCGTACCGTACTTGGGCAGGGTTCTTTATTGGTCATAACCCCGCTGTGTAAAGGCCTTTAATTGAGGAAAATGTGCAAAGGGTAGATATTGTGTGCTGCAGTTTGTATCCACAACAGTTGGTAATGTATGTTCAGGGGCATGCTGGGGCTTCTGGGTGTGACACCAGCGAGGAAAATAACTTAAGTAAACATTACATACTATTCAGTAAATATGTAATACGCAAACAATTCGGAATAAAGCAGCAGATATCAGGGTGTTTCCTCAGCAAACAGTCTGACGAACTGATCACACAGGTCAGCTGGAATAACGATTAGGTGCTCCCATTAGAGGATCACGAAGATCCGTTTTATGAAAATAAGAGTTTGTCCTGTTACACTGAGCTGAAGAAATGAAGTTAGAATTATGTAACTAACACTGACTCATCCCGCAATGAGTCACCGGGCCTTTATAAACAGATTTCAACAGATCGAGGCCAGTTCCAATTAAAGACGACACACACTCGTACGCGCAGACGTGATTGACGGATGCTGTATATACACAAGCAATGAGGCACATAAACAAAGATACTGATCTGTTGTTCCTCCCTCAGTGTGATTACACATGATTGATTTCAGCAATTAGCTTTATCATGATACAGTCTTTGTCATAACTGGATTTGCCATTACCGAAATGCTGCATTGAAGTGAAAGGCATCTTTCTCTTAGTTTCCAGCTAAATTCAACAAGTCAAAGTGTGTGACAGTATAGCCACAATGTAATATGTGAAATTTTAAAGCCAGAGTGGAGAAATGAGATGATATATTGCCTGTCAATTATGCAATCAATCAGCAGACCCCAAAACTCATTTTCTTTAAGTCTATTTTTTGGCATTTCTGCTTTATAGATAGTGAAAGCTTGGAGAGAGACAGGAAAGGCAATAAAATGCTCAGGCTGGAATCGAACCCTGACTCAGCCTTGATACATGGGGCACATGCAAAACAGATTATTCTACATCTAGATTATATAAGAGAGGAAAGAGCAGACAGGGTTGACTAGCACTACTGTATATTAATATCTGTAGCTATACTATACATGTTGGTAAAGATAACTGTGAGCAGAGTTTGGGAAAGTGGACTCAGTATAGAGGTATGTGCATAACCAAAAACTAAACTGTAATTGTTATGATGGAAGAAAAGAAACCCAGTCCAGTGTGATGAGCAGCCCACCTCTCCTGTCCAGCTGTGTCCCAGAGCTGAAGGTGAACCTTGAAGGTTTTCCCTGTGGTCGCCCCATTGGGGCTGGACGCTGTGTACACCTGAGGAGACAGAAAACAACCCTAGTTTAGTTTTTATCCATCAGACACAATAAACAAAAAAAATAGAGAATAGTTTAACCTTCATGAAGGTTTGGATCTATTGCAGTTGTAGGCATTAGTTTTAACTAGTAGGAACTAATATACTGGCATCTGCATGTAAAATATAATGAATGTAATTGAAGAAATGGAGCCCTTAGAGGGGTCCTCAGTTGGTTGCAAATTGCAACCACACCACTAGATGCCGACAAATCCTACACACTGTCCCTTTAAAATGTAGATAAAAGACGAAGCCATCGATTTATTTCAATGACCCCTGTGTTGCCGACGCAGATGCTTGACCCCTCACTCAACACTCTACGTTGACCAATCAAATACATGCAAGATGGGCTGAAAAGTCATGGAAGTGGACTGAACAGTGTGTATTCTACTTTGTTCAGTCTGTCCTACCTGCTGGGTACTAGTTAGCTGTCTGCAGATATCAGGCAACACAAACAGCAGGAGCAGCTGTCAGCTTTCTCCTGAAACTGATTATGAAACTTGATGTCTGGTTCTGACAGTCCATGGCTGTATGGGATAACCTGTATTTGTTTCAATCACCTTTTTTAGCCTTGCATTTTGCAGAAAAAAAATTTTTAAATTGTGAATCATCCCTGAGTTTGAAAAAAGATATTGGAAGCAACATCCACCACCAACGCAGCTCTTTGTGTCTTTTAACACAGCGCGAGATGTTCTCACCTCTCCACTGCTTTAGTGTCGTGAATATCTCCGCAGGTCTGACTAACAGTGATCTGGACGGTGATCCGGACTCTGTAATGAGGAACTCTTGTGTGCTGCAGCTGGTTATGGTCGTGGCTCTGCAGGAAGCCTCGGGCGTTATTCACACCTCTCACTCTCCCAGATGAGATGTTCCCCTTTTAAAGCTGCGTTCACACTGATCACGCTCAGAGCAGTTCAATGAACTCTAAAGTGCTTTTTAGTTCAGTTTTGTGGCGGACTGGTCACAACCAGAGGCCCCCATTCCGAGTCTGAGCTGAAGGAGTTTCTGGTGGACCTGCATGATTTTGTCAGATTTTGACGGAGTCCGGCCCGATGGCACCGATGACGAACATAAAGAATAACTATATAGAAATAGCCAATCCTCTCCCTGATGGTCTTGTTTAGGCTCACACCAGATCAGGCGTTGCGGCAATTCGACGCAAGTTTGGGAGTATGGGAGAGTCACTTTAATGGCACATTGACTGCATGGCGATTAACATCTAAAAGTCGATTCTGTTTCTACTTTTCCGCCGCAGGCCGCTGCGTTTGTTGTTGTTTTTTTGCACCAGGCCCCAGCCCAAACGCACTAACCCCATTCAAAATGAATGGGAGGACTTGCGTTTTCACTGCACCGCCGAATCTGGTGTGAATGCAGCCTTAATTATGTAGGTCATATAAAAGCATCAGTATTAAATTGAGACTGTTTCATAACAACTTAAAAGTTCCTCATAGTACCTTTAATGTGCACCGATGTAAGTTCTGCTGAAATACAAGATAACGGAAAGTGCTAAAACAGTAGCACAAGTAAAAAAGAGTCACGAAGTCAGTGAACTGACTCAGTAATGTGAGTTACACAACACTATCTGTTTAAAGTTTTCTAACATTACTTAATATTAGCCACAATAAGTTACTAGTAATGTAAAAGCCCAGTAGAACAAATCAAGTGTGGACTGGTTCTCCTATTCAGCTGACATGTTCACTATATTTAGCTCAGTTTATTTGGCTTCATACTAGAACTGTCTGTTCTGGTTCAGGGTGCTCAAGTGATGAACAAACTGGTCCACATTCAGCTTCAGGCTCCATAAAGGCCCTGAGGAGGAGCCCCTGACAGCACTGAGCTACAGCTGTGATCACACGTGTCTGCTTCTGTTTGACTCTTGACTCCTGAACACGGGGTGTGATCTTAACACACACACACACACTCACACACACTCACACAGAGGAGGTGAGGAACAATAATCAATCCTATGAGTCATACGGAGCGGTGGGATTAAAGCAGCATTGTCAGTATTTCCGACGTGCGAAGGCACAGTAGCACCAGGGTGACCGAACACCTGACTACACCGAGCCTCGCCCACTCTCTGATTCAGATACCTGCATCTCACGTTGGACATCATGTTCTTACCCTGATGAGATTCCTGCAACAGGAGTTAACGTTTTCAACGGGTCTTAGTGGCAGTTTAAAGTGGTACTCCACCAAAAATCAATCTGTTGAGTGTGAAACCCTCTACAGACTCTGAAGGTGGCTGTAAAACGTTCACAGAGAACAGCAGCTGTGGACAGCTTGGATTTCTTTCATTTACAGTGGATCCCAATATTGACAAGTTGTTACACTGGAAAAATGGCCTCCATTAAAGCCTCTTAAAAGGTGCTAAATGAGAGATCGGAAGCATTTCTATTGCCTCTCAGTGCTATCAACATGGCGACCGCTGAGCCAGCAGCTCGCAGCTAATGGTGCTACCAGTGTGGGGGGGGACTGGAGGTCGGGTGCTAGCTTCCACAATGGCGGAGCAACGGCCGTGAGCTAGCCAATGGGGCACGCTCATATGCACTAAAAGCACACATGTCCACTGTGACTACGTCAACAAAGCAAGGAGAAGCTCAGATTACAACACACACAGAGGGAGAGAGACTTCATTCTCTGCTCAGGTAGACATTACCCCTCTATATCTTTACATAGCAAATACTTGCATACTGCTATATTAATGCTCTGAATACCGTATAGAGCACCTTTAGAGGAATAATTCAGCATTGCCTTCTTACAGAGAGTCTCATATGGGTCATTCCTGTTATGCAGCAACACTTCAGCCTCACGGCTTTTGAAAAAAACTCTTTTTTTAGCATTACATACAAACAGTGACATGTTTAACTGTCAGGAAAACATATTGTTCAATCTCCGGCAGTCAAATATTAATCCTTATATCATTAAATATGGAGCTACAGATGGTTAGCTTGTCTTAGATTAGCTTAAACAGCTTGCCTGGATCCATCCAAAGTTAAAAATCCGCCAACCAGCATCTCTAAAGCTCACTAATTAACATGCCGTATCTCGTTTAATTGATCCGTACACAAACACAAATGTAAAACAATGACAATTTCTGATTTTATCAGGAGTTTAACTAGTTTTTACGACTTGTGCTGACAGGCTCTCTTGCCAATAAACCATATTTCAGGATTAATGTGCGTCAGCTATTCAGAAAAACTGAAATTGTATCACATTGACTCCCTGTGTCAGTACATCCCGGCTACTATACCTTGACTAATTCTGTATGATGCTCCCACCAAGTAGTTTTAGTGCCTAAACTTAACCGAACCATAACAGCGGTCTACAGAAGTCTTGTAAGATCACTTCTTTCTAACTCCACACCCGGAGATTTTTTTATTTCACTTTAAAACTTGTAGTCTTCAGCTCCAACAGACTTCAGACAGCTTCCTTTAAGCATCGTTTTAACCTCTAACCCAGTGGTTCCCTAAAGGTCCCAAGCAGGCTGCCTTGGACCAGCTCCTAGTTATGCTGCTATAGGCCTAGGCTGCCAGGGGACTTCTATGATACACTGAGCTCCTCTCTCCTTCTCTCCATCTCCATCTGAATGCATTCATGTCCCAGTCATGCATGTTACTAATTTGATTTCTTCCCCAGAGTCTGTGCTTTCTCGTCACAGTCTTGTTCTGCCCAAGGTTTCTACTTAAAGGGGAGTTTTTTTCTTGCTACTGTCGTACCTAGCGCATGTTCATGGGGGATCTCTTGTTGGATCTCTAAATTATAGAGTACGCTCGAGACCTGCCCTACATGAAAAGCGTCTTGATCTTCATAAAAACAAATTATTAAATTTAATTGAATTGCCAAAATAAATCTGAAGGGTCTCAAAGTTATTGAGGGAGGATATATTTATTTTTATATAATCTGGTATACATTATGATTTCCTTTCTTTTTCCATGTATTAATACCACAGTAATCATGATGTTAGAAACTCACCAGCTAACCTAAAACATCATTCCACAGATAATGTACCCTGGATCATAAGTGGATCTGACCCAGATTTGATCTCCTTGTACAAGTTAATATAATGATTGTGACTCAGCTCAGCGGCCGCTGTGGGAGAAAAGCAGCAGAAAATCCAGACTTGACCTGACCCACTGTTTGCTCTTTGATAAGTACAGCCCAAAGAAAATGCCTGGGCAAATGCCACGGTAACTATGGTAACCAAGCCTGCGTTACCAGTGTGTAAGGTGAGCGCGTGGAGGCTGGCGTATCGGAAAAACTGACGTCTAGTTGACACGAAGCTTCAGATGAATTAGAAATATCTCCAGCAACATGCACGTGCACACATTTCCCTGCTTTTGTTCCTAAAAATAATCAACGCAAGAGATGAGAACTCACCACTCTCTTTTCCCTGAAGTCGATGCCGACTGTGGTGATGAACTTGGGGTTGAACTTGTTGTCTGTGTATCGGTACAGGAAGGTGGTCTTCCCCACGCCGGAGTCCCCCAGGGCAAGGAGCTTTATAAGGTAGTCATAATCCCCATCAGTCATAGTGATGCCCGCAATAAACCTGTGGAAAATAGGAAGAGAGGCATGTTAACATTCAGAGAAGTTAACATAAGCATTCTGGGTGTGTAAGAGATGAATAAAAATAGAAGAAAAGATGAAATAAGAACGAAACAAACACCCACATCAGAGTTTGAGAAGTTAAACAATCCGATGAGCGGAAAACATACTCAGTGATAGGAAGGAGATGCTGTGTGTGTCTGTGTGTGTGCGTTGTTTACTCAGTGTTGAATTATGGGAGCGTGGTCAGAGGGTCGTCCTGACCAGAACATGACTTACTGGGAAAATAGTAACCATGTGTGTGTGTGTGTGTGTGTGTGTGTGTCTGAGTATGGGAAAGCAGTAGAAAATGTGACGTATTTGTAAGAAAAAGTGCAGCATACAAACCAACTCATACATACAGGTTTATTTCTGTACATTATTCCCAACAAAAATCAATCTAGGAGATGTATATTAGGGCTGTCAATCGATCAAAATTTTTAAAATCATTATTTAATCATATTTAATTAATCTGTAATTAATCGCTAATTTTTTTTCATCTGTTCAAAATGTACCTTAAAAGGGAGATTTGTCAAGTATTTAATACTCTTATCAACACGGGAGTGGGCAAATATGCTTGCTTTATGCAAATGTATGTATATATTTATTACTGGAAATCAATTAACAACATGAACCAATGACAAATATTGTCCATAAACCCTCACAGGTACTGCATTTAACACACAAAATCATAACATGGCAAACTGAAGTCCGACAGGCAACAACAGCTGTCAGCGTGTCAGTGTGCTGACTTGACTATGACTTGCCCAAAATGTGATTATCAAAAAAAAAGAAAGTTGAGACCAGCTCAACTCTGATTCGTAGTGTCACCCCCATCATACAGCGACAAGTGTCGGGTGTCAGTTTGTAGTTTCATGTCACCAGCTTCCATTGAAAATTTGTTGTAGCTTGTTGCTGTGTCATTCGTAGTGTGAACACAGCATTACCAGTAGCAGAGCTAAAACTGTCTTGAGGATGGTGCTGGAGGAAAGGTCGAGGGGTGATTTAAATCTATAGAGTTTATCATCTGGGCAGCAAAGCTGTGATCACGAAACTTAATGCAATTCAAACTACTCAACCGATTTCCTTCTTTAAAGCTGACTAATATGTTCTAATGATGGCGTTAGAGGGAAGGTCACCAAAGTCACTGGGATTCATCTTTGGGGGATTATGAATATCAACATCTGACTTCTAGTTGTTGAGAAAGCTTAAATACCAGATGTCATCGCAATAATTTGACAAAGATGCTGAACTGGAACATAAGATCAACTTTCAGCGGCACCAGAGACGGTGCATAATAAGTCAGTGGAGATGGTATCGATAGAGAAAAGGAATGCAGTTTTCATGTGAAAGTCTCGAACCAAGCGTTCATGTGCCTGTTGAGTTGTAGTCTGGTGTCTGTTTGCCTCCTGGCTAAATGTGGTATATTTAGAGAGAGTATCACAAGACTCTAATTCACTCAGCTGAGAGGAAGCACATATAAACCCTGTGCTTTATTACAGTGAGGACAGTGATTAACCAGGAGCTCTGATCTCCTCACAATAACCTCACTGTACCTCAGACTGTGCGGTGACAATCAGAGTGACACTATTCACCAACCAGACTGAAGCAAAGACACAGTATAATTCACCAGCACTAACTCCCTATAATATCTAAACACAATTAAGTTTGTATAAATAGCAGCTATTCACAGTCATCTAGAAATAGAAAGAGCAGCTGTGGATGGTAGTGCAGCTGGTGCACACAGATGTTACATTACATTAGTTCTACATTCATTTTTATTTAGGCACATTGACTGATTTTTTTTTAGCTATGTACCGCCAATCCAAATAGAGAGCTGAAGTGAAACCGGGAAACACCATTCCCCATAAGCCCTAGCATTACAGGTTAAACCTCAGCAGCTTGTGTTTGCCTTAAGAAATGGTCCAGAGTGATGTTCAGTGTGTGAAAAAAAACACTGGCCTTTTAATAAGGTCTGGAAAACAGTCCTTATAACTCAGGTTTCATTTATTTGTGGGGACACTTTGATACCACATGACAGTAAACTGATCTTTTCTTTCTCCCCTTGCTCTCACACATTTAGCATCCATCAGTCCTGGCACTGATGAAGCCCTCTGAGGGTGCGAGGTTGGGGGGTGAGACGAGGAGGAAGGGTCGATCTCATTGATCTGTCGTCACTGGTGGCGAACCAGGAATGTTTTTAGTGTGATCAGTTGGTCAGTCATGATTCCCCAAGGGAGAAACAGTTAACAGCAGCTCGGTCAGCTGACGACGGAGAACAGCACGACTCGCAGTCACCTCGACAACGAACACCAAAACAAACAAAATAGAAAAGAATAGAACTGAAGAAAGGAGGGTTTTATTTCAAAATGTGTTTGTTCATTTTCTTAGTAGCAGTTGAGGGGGATGAAAGATTTAAAAAGTCTATTTGATTCAGATTTTTTCACAGAATCACTCTAGCCAACGCCAGATCGGACCAGGGACGTTAAGTGTGGGTGGGCGATGGCCCCTTCAATACCAGGTAAAAATGTATTCAACCAACATTGCCCATGTTAAGTCCGTCTTCCAATGTACTAAGTGATTTATCATACTCATCTTCTATACATCTTTGTACTCCTTTGATCACCCAGCAATTAGTTTAGATGTACCATACTGCATCCACTATAGTATTATAGCGATCAGTTCACTAAATCACTGAACTATTCATCGGGAATCTAATCTGCTCCGACTCTATGAAAGACATAACGGACATATGTACAGGTGGGAAATGCCTCTTATACAAAAAGGCTAATAAGGACATCTCTCGTCTAAGAAGGACGTGCACAGGCTGAGCACAAGCAAAAAGCTGAACTTCTTACATTACTGTTGCACAGGCCCAATCTATGGTTGACCTAAACTCAACGCCGCCAGCTAGGCACACTATCTAACACTGCCGTTTGCCACTGAGGTGTTGCGGATTTTGCGGTAAAGGCAGCTCAATTTTGTAAGTGAGTAAGAGAGTAATATTCACCCCCTTTCCCAGTAACCTAGCATGACATGATTGGTATCGACAGTTTCATCGCAATCTCAAGATTCATATGACACCACTGTATTTTCACTATCTTAAAAACTGAAACCCGCAACAGCCTTCAAATTACAGTAATATTAATGCCAGTCAGATGATCCACCTTCACTTGTAGAGGGTTAAATGTAGGCCAAGTAAACCAAGAACTGAGGAAGAGAATAATAATAATAATTTTAAGATCATAGTGATCAAAGAGACAGGCAGATTCTAATTATAATATAACCTATGGTTCTCTTTTTCACTTTAAGATAGTTAAATTATGTTAGAATGTTAGAAATAGGCCAACTAGTAAGGTTACAGTTTACATTTTGGCCTATTCAAACAAGACAATTTCATTTAAAAGACGTATCATCTTACCTTACTGGTGCATTCTGGTGAGATTTAATTCTTGAAAAAAAAATAAAGGGCGTGTCTCACAATCAAGGTCAATATGGTAGCTATATTGTAAGCAGGTTAAGAGGCAATGTCAATCATGTATGCACAACAATAATAGGTCAGGGCACCCTGGGCTATGTTCTATAAGACCCATTCCCCCTACACTTATCAGTATACCTGCACATGTAAACACTAGAAATCCTATTAGGTTACATTCCCACCAGTAACTCCAGACTACTGTTGATTTCTTTGGTACACATAGCTAAAACTAATGCAGTCTAATATAGCAGCCCAGCAATGAATCCTATTATTACTGATTGTTTTAAAGTCGATTAATCTTTTGTCATTTGGACGCTTTGTTTTGCTGTATAGTATAAATGGCTAGGATTTATTGCAGATCTTTTCAATTAGACTGTATTATCTTCAGTTATGTGTACCCAATAAAGTGACAACTGAGTGTATCTAATAACATACATTTGTACCAACTAATAGAACAATTGGTTCACAGCTTTGCTACAATCAGGCTGTGGAGGAACGTTTTTCCCTGGTGTCTGCTTAACCCTCTAGCTCAATAACAAGCAAAAACAAAAGCGTAAAACACACAGAGACATTAAAAATGTATGAGCCATCACACACAATCAGAGAGAGGGGAAACAAACAGAAAATAAGAGAAGCAAATAGAAACAGAGTTTGTATGAGGACACAACATCAGCATCACTATCAGAACGTCTTTCAGCAAGTTAGGTTTTGCTCTTCCTCCTCTGTTATCCTTCACATCTGTGAGGTAAAGACAGATGTCACTGCTTTCAGTCAGACTGATTCATAAACAGTCTGCAGCTTCATAAAGACTAAAGTGTTTTGTGTTGTAAAATGTATCAGATTGTGTCTCCAGTTAAATGATCACATTACATACTCCTGTATGTTGACTAGTGCTGGGACGATACACCTATCTCCCGATTCGATACTATCACGATACGTGGATGCCGATTTGATTTGATATTACGATTTATTGAGATTTTTGTTAATATTTTTTAACACTAGCCCATGGGAAAAAGTTGAATCATACACTTCTAAGGACTTTTACTTTAGAAAATCTCTAAATTAATACAGTATGGCTGTGACGAATGACTGTTACAAATGGCTGTTATGAATGGGTGTACAGTTGGTTGCAATCTACAACGTAACAGTCTATTGTAACAGTCTTTCGTATCAGTCTTTTGTGGCAGTCATTCGTTACAGATATTTGTAACAGTCATTCGTTACAGTCTTTCATAAGAGTCATTTGTAACAGCCATTCGTAACAGTCTTTGATAACAGTCTTTTGTAACAGTCATTCATAACAGTCTTTTGTAACAGTCATTTGTAACAGTAATTCATAACAGGTATTTGTAAGTCTTTTGTAACAGTCATTTGTTACAGTCATACGATACAGATATTTGTAACAGTCATTCGTTACAGTCTTTCATAAGAGTCATTCGTAACGGTCTTTCGGAAGAGTCGTTGGTAAGAGTCATTCGTAAGAGCCATTCGTAACAGTCTTTTGTAACAATCATTCATAACAGTCTTTTGTAGCAGTAATTCGTTACAGTCTTTTGTAACAGTAATTCATAACAGTCTTTTGTAACAGTCATTCATAACAGTCTTTTATAACAGTCATTCATAACAGTCTTTTGTAACAGTCATTTGTAACAGTAATTCATAACAGGTATTTGTAAGTCTTTTGTAATAGTCATTCCTAACAGTCTTTTGTAACAGTCATTTGTTACAGTCATACGTTACAGATATTTGTAACAGTCTTTCGTTACAGTCTTTCATAAGAGTCATTCGTAATGGTCTTTCGTAAGAGCCATTCGTAACAGTCTTTTGTAACAGTCATTTGTAACAGTAATTCATAACAGGTATTTTTAAGTCTTTTGTTATAGTCATTCGTAACAGTCTTTTGTAACAGTCATTCGTAACTTCAGGGATTATTAGGTGGGCAACATGGCCTGATAATGAAAACACATCCATCTTGTGTTGTGGTGTTGCTTTTACAGTCAGCAGGTTAAATCTTACACTGAACTGCTGCATAAATCAGTTCCAACACTAGAGTAGTCTACACCCCCACGGAGAAGCATGAATCCACCTGACAGACCCTCAGTGTAATTTACAGTGCTGTGCTGCTCCAAACACACTTAAGATTTATAACACACTGTGCATTCTATCTGAAAAACGGGGCAAGAAGGGGAAGAAAAAAGTGCAGATTGTGTGGAGTCCTACAGCACATCTGCAGCAATGATGTACAAATATGACTCCACTTATGACTTCATTATGAGATGGAAATTCAAACATTGTGATCTTAGCAAGCTGGCTTCACTGAATAACTGCTTAGCTAATGTAAAAGACTGGATGTACCTTCACTTTTGTAATTTAATTTTGACAAGACGAGATCCTGATCATTTGTCCTGAACACCTTTTATACCAAAGACAGCCAGTCCTTGGACACCTCACTCCTAACAAAGTCATCCATTATATATCTCTTTAATATTTTTGACTGAGGCTTGAGCCTCACCTGTAGCAACCTGTAAAGAAATTATTAAAGCCATGTTTTTATCAATTGAGGAATATCCTCAGATTTAGACTTCTATCATCCAGTACACAGGGAGAGTTATGGATACTTTTGTATAATTGCACCTTGATTATTGCAATGCCTTGTTTACTTGTCTTAAAGGGGCACTTCCTTTCACAAACGACGATCCGTTTACTCAATTTCTTAATAGCACTGAGCAGAAAAAAGCCTTTTTCGCATACCACACCACCAAATCTTGGCTTCATTGCAACAGATTGGTGCCGGAATGAGTCCTGAAACCCGGAAATTAATTAGCATTCACTTCCTGTTCCCTCATCTTGAAGTCAATTGGTTTTTTGAAAGGGGTTTTAATTAGATGTCTGAAATAAGATCTGTGGTTAACGCAAATTTAAGAGATTTTAACATGTTGTTCTACGCTATAAAAATACGTCAGAAAATATCCCACTCGTGTATTTTTAAGTTTTTACGTGTCTTAAAAAGGCGGTTGCTAACAAGTGGCTAAATGAGACTGCTAAACGTCATCACACCAAACACCAGTCAGCTTAGTGGTGGTGACGTCAAGTAATGCGACCGTGGTGTAGTTCGTTTATAGCCTGACGTTAGCTTTTTACTTCTGGCGATTGCAATCACACTTCAAAAATCCTAAAAGTGGTGTTCATTTGTAGAGATTTTCTTGCTGAACAAAACTTGGAAGTGTCATAAACGTTAGTTTGCAAACGGATCTTATATTCTGCAATAATCCACAATCCCATTGGCTTTTTGTCGAGGGAACTCGGGCGATGCGAACTACCAGGTTGGCCTACAAAAATACGTCATCTCTGCACCACTCTATGGCTAACCAGGTATAATGTTCACCAACTTAGCTTAGCGTGCTAGAATGCTAACATTAATGCTGTTTCAATGCCGCTTATGTGCTATCAGTCTTTTATTTTCCCAACTCAGAAAAGCACTAGGGGCTTCTTGCATAGAAAGTGCTTAACAAATTAACTATCATTGTAATTATCATGAATTAACAGTAATATGTCTCTAAATAATTTGGGCTGGGAAAAAAGGAAGAGGGACAGAGGAAGAAAGATGATTATTCATTGCACTTTCATGAAATTGTTTTTTTAATCTATTATACTAGGGAGAGAAAGACAGAAACAACAGCCTGTTCTTACCCCGATACCCTCTGTTCCTCATTATCTACAAATTACTGCTGATGAGAAATGAGGGTGTATCTTTGGGGTTCATTAGATCTTTATACATAATGCAACCTTGATCCTTTAATTAAATCAATAAATAATTCATATCACTTTAATATGTTTTTTATCCAAATCCAAGTTAGATTTTGCACATTAAAATGTATTCTCATAAGACCAGATGGCTCTGGGCAAAAGATGGCTCTGTTTTAGAGTTTATAGCTGCACAACAACATTTTAGTTTTTACAGTACACCAACAAAACATCAGATAAAAGGTTTCAACATAATCAGTAAAGTGTGTTTTAGGTGAATTTTTAAATGTAACGGCACTAGATTGGACAGAGAAACGTCCCAGGAGAAGCTACGGTTGGATCTTTTTGAAATATTTTCATTGTACTACTGGAAGCAGCAGGGAAGTGATGGCAGCTTGGCCTTTTCGGTTTTAATTATTGATCAACACAGACAGGATTAATCTGTCTCTTCTCACTGAAAATGCTCACTGTGGTGTTAGTTCCCAAAAGAGGAGTTAAATTGTTTTAATCGGGATTTGAAATTTGGGGGAGCTCGGCTCTTTGACAGCCTTAACAGTAACAAGTACATGCATTGTTTCCTATAAATCCCTTGTGCGTGTTATGGCAATTTGAATCAAACACTCGAATGGCGATCTATGCCACTAGCAATGAAGGATACTATATAAAGGGATATTATTGAATGTTCAATTCAATTCAATTCAATTTATTTTTGTATAGCATCAAATCACAACAGAAGTTATTGGCGAAAAAATTGTGTTTGATATATTGAAAATCTGAGGGATTATAACTTCAGATACACAACGATGAAGATGCATTTCAGTCAGTACCAAAAAAGCATTAAGGTTGATTGGCAAGTGCCGTTTAAAAACTTTTGTTTCCCAAGAATCTAATATATATTAAAGGTCAGCAGACATTTGTCAGAGACCTTTATGTCGGACCGTTGAGGCCTCTGAATCATCTTAAATAGGTCAGACAACTGATTCGTTTTCCATCTGTTGGGCAGACTCTGCTGAGGGTCTTTGCTGTCGTTAACCAATCTATTCTCCGGAGTCAACAATCAATAACCGCTAACATGGATGAGGATTGATTGACCCTTGATTATCCAATTTGTCCAGATGGCTCACCCCTCAGATTGTCTGAAACCTTTTAGCATTTCAAACCCACTTAGCAAAACAGTGAAGCACATTTGAGATGGCACAGCAGAAAAATCAATGAAGTGAACCTAAACAGCAGCTGGGTGGCCAGCTGTGTACAAAAACTACAATTACTACTATTACTTCTAGCTATCTGTATAGCTGTCCTCTGCATGAGTAAACAGAAAAGGTGTTATCCACTCTGCCTTCTGTCCAGTACACTGGTTTTAAAGTGGGACCACAGAGTCGGACTACATTCATGAGTTCAGTGGCTTCCGGACTCAAAACCAGATCAGATAGAATACGACACACTGGACCCAGGTGTAAGTTATCTATTTATATCAATCTGTGAGCCCCACCAGGGCTTCCTCGATCCCTCCTTAATCCCACAGCAGGAGGTGGGCTAACATCTGTACAGACAGCCCACACAGCTGGATCTGAAAGGTCGGCATGGATGTAGGAATATTGGGCGGCAGAAGTCTAGAGCAAGGCATTAACATTGGCAGATTAGCGGTTCAAACCACTGCCTAGATTGACATTAAATGTCTCATGGATAGTGTTGGTCTCTGGGGGATGAATCCAAAATACCACAATAAGACCATGCTGTGATTTGATATCAAAAACTTTCAACATTTAGAGATTTATGCAAGAACTGCATTTTTCGCCGATTGGATGGCGAGCACTTCAGTTTGGAAACTGCTCAGAAACCCCCTTAATGTCAATATAGCTATGCCATACATCCTCTGAATGCCCTAGGTCTCTAGTTTGTGGTTGTAAAGTTTCACGAGGCTGTGATTATCCTAGAGGTCACAACAGTTCATTTTATACAGTGAGGTTAAGTTTTAAAAAAATGGTCTCAATAAAATGAAATGAAATTTCACAGTAACTTTGAAAACTTGCTGGCAAAGCTAGAAGAAAAGTCAGGGGGTCACCATTAGGATTCATCCTCTGTACAAAACAGAATATCTATACAAAATTTCATGATGATCCATATAATAATCCATTTCAGTCTGGACCACTGGCCAATAAAATGGCCTACTAGTATTTTATTTCTTTATCTCCACTCAGAACAACTACACATAAGGACCAGTGACTGAACAGATTGTGTTTACAGTACTGCCGTTAAAACCTGTGACATTTCCATCTAAACCAATATGTTCTGCCGTTCTGTGGTTGCTTTAACACAGCAGTGGTCCAAATCACAACATATCCAGGTCATGAAAGCATTTCCATTTGTTCACACTCTGGTACTTCTCTGCCGCCGCGCAAGAAGTGATGGTTTTTTACCATTTAATGGTTTCTTTGCAATACAGAAGAATTATTCTGTAGTTCTCATACGTAGTGATAGTGCTTCCTCCACAAAATCAAACTACACAACAGAAAATGCAAAGAAGACGTTGCAGTTCCCTTTGTTTGACGCGATTTCTGGGAAGTGCAGTGCAAAAGAACCCTACAGCTAAGATGCCAAAAATGGAAACTGAAAACACAAAGGAGGCACTAACAAGTCGCACTTTAACAAGAGCGTCTTTCAAGGCAACCGCCATCTTCAAACTCTGAATGCAAAGCTCTTTCTGTCCCGATTGAAATACACAAACCTTTTCAAGTGCGGGACCTAAATTTGACTAAATCCAAACACATGAAACCTGATCAAACGCAATCAGAGCAGAACACGGTTACTGTGGAATTCAAACTAATGTGGAGCGTTGGGCTGCAACCTGCAAGTCTCATGATTCCAATGTGTTAAGTTAAACCTATTTACATTTTACAGTCGTCAACAAAGTGATGAAAAACACAACAACTATGTGAAGCAAATGGGGAATAGCTGTAATATGGAGGTTTTGGGCAATTATTTTTCAGCAAGCCTCAGGAGTGCGTTACGGCTGTTATACCATGAACACTTACCGCATAATAAAAGAGAGAGGCTGTGTTTAAATTCTGACTACTGAAGCTGCAACACATCACGCTTTGTCAAGCCCATTGGCGTCACTTTATTTTTGGCATCAAAACCACTATAGTTACCTTTGGTGTCCCTTCAGGATTAGGCAACAAAACCACTATAGTTAGGTTTAGGAAAGAATTACATGGTTGGGCTAAAAACTACTACGTTTGTGAAGTAAAAATGAAACTGAACGTCGTGAACACGGGACACGAATGAACAGCTGATAGTAGAGAAGTGAACATGAGGACAGATTATGACTAATTCTTTCGCCCCATAGTCACCAATGTAAATATTGGACCCATTTTTCACAAGCCACATATCTTTCCAACATTCTGACACTAAAATGGCATTTTTCAGACAGACAAATCAGGATAAAATTAACTTTGTTAAAGACCTTTCTCTGTCTCAGCAACACACTCTCGTGAGATCTGGCAACTAACGGTCGCCAACTCCCTAGCTAACTAATTTTCATAATGATAAATATGGTTGTTAACTATAAATATCTAATATTTGCAAAAGAAAACATAAATTATGCAAATATAACCCAATCTGCTTTCATCCATCCACACAATGGTCACACTTCCAAACGAGGTCGGGGGATGAGGGGAGAGGTGAACACGCCATGACCACTCCCACTTAAGAGACAGAAAGTGCACACCATACGGAGCTAGAAATACGTTCACAAACTAATGGGTGACATCACGGTGACTACATCCACTTATAAATACAGTCTGATGTACTGAAGTTGCACAAATCCTGATCTAAAACGTTTGCACCACTTGAAATGACCTACTGGAAAATTCAAAGAGGGAATAATAACATAAATAAAACCACATAAATTCAGATTTTCAAAATAAAATATTTCAGCTGGATTTCAATTTCAACGTTAAGTATCCAGTGGAGATTACATTTCACAACACGGTATTCAGTTGCTACTATGAGATTCTAATTATTACGGCTGTTATTTGCTTCCATAGAATAAAATCAGTGACAGTTCTGCTATAGATGTGAAGCTGTAGTGCTCTGTGGCCACTGGCTTCATTTTACTATACTTACTACCCACAGGAAATGGTTTTCACACCAAACCGTCCACAACATCAGTGAAAATCCATTTTCAGGCGAACAGAACCACAAACTGACATGGTCACGTTGTGAATACTGCAAATGTAGACGATTATAACTTGTTCATTTTCTTATTTAAGGAGAAAACACTGAAGATTTAACTTGTTGATTATATCAGATTTCTTTGCAGACTAAAATCTTTATTTTTGTTGTTGTTTTTTGTGTATTTTATGGATTTATTGAGGTTTCCTGTAACTGTAATTGTGCTTATGTTCATGTAAACTGCTGCTTGTTTGTTTATATATTTTATTACGTTCATGGTGATATGGCCCCGTCAGCGAGGGGTTAAGATTTTGTTATGTGAAAGTAATGAAAAAACTCCACTATACAATGTCTTTATCATGCACAAACACACACACACGTCTCTGTCCTCCACAATGAATAGACAGAAGGGAGTTTTACACTTCCAATATATCACATGCCTGACTCGTTAAACCCAAAGAGGACAGAGGAGTGTGATGACTGTAATAAATGACTTCTCACAAATAATAGGAATTATTTCAGCTATAAATCGTGTTGTTTGACACAAAAACTAAAGCTGACACTTCAGTTACTGCTATGTTTTGACAGATAACAGTTTAACAGTTTTAACAGTTTCTATGTCAAGACTAAAAATATGGTTCTTTTAGCACATTAGTGCTGGAAGGTTAGCTTAAGTTATTTGCCTTTATAAAACTTAGTTATTGAGAAAGTAAGCCTAGTTAGACAAAATTAACCAAAGCTGGTCTTTTTCTTTGGCCTAAGTGGTCTTTTTCAGACTATTAATATAAATGTTTTAGGTAAGTAGATAAGTCCTTTTAAAGCCTACGTACTGAGAAGATAACTAAGCACCAGTGGGCAACTCCAGGTCTGAAAAGTGAAGCCAATGCGGAAGTGCTTTAAACTTGTCTATGAGAAAATGGCCCTTCTTCTCACTTCATTTATTACCTCAGTAAACATTGTAAACATGAGTTTATGGTCTCGATCGCTAGTTTCAAGTCTTCGTCAATATGGCATGATGTCCATATAGTAAATTATGGTCCCATTTAGAGTCAAATAGACCATAAAGCAGGGTATGCTTTAGGGCGTGGCTACCTTGTGATTGACAGGTTGCTACCAAGGCTGGTTGCAAATAACCAAGATGGCGACGGCCAAAATACCAAACTCGAGGCTTCAAAACGGCAGTCCACAAACCAATGGGTGTCGTCACGGTGACTACGTCCACTTTCTATACACAGTCTATGCTAAACATGGCATTTTTAAACAGGTCCAGTGTGTAGGATTTGGCGGCATCTTGCAGAGATGTTGCAACCAACTGAAACTTCTCCCTTGTGCCAAGCGTGTAGGAGAACTACGGTGGCAGAGTAAAAACGCAAATGTCGCTATCTAGAGCCAGTGTTTGGTTTGTCCATTCTGGGCTACTGTAGATCCATGGCAGTCGGCTCTGTAAAGAGCACCCGCTCCGTATGTGGATATAAACGGCGACAAACTATGGTCTTTAATGCCTTAACAGCAACAACAAATGTTTTTCTTTTAGTGCCTCAAAGTTTGCCCGAGAGCAAGATATCAACATTAACATGTTTCAGTGTTTTATTGCCACATGGTGTTTCACATACAGTACTAGAAACAAACACATTTTATTTTCAAAATGGCTCCTGTATTTTTACCATTATGTATGCCTGCATGCCTGAGTCAAATATTTACCTGAGAATCTCCTCTGCTATAAATCATGAAAGAGGAAATGCCTCTGATACGGGAGCAGGAGGAAGAGAAATTTCCAGCACACAGACATTTCACATAAACACTTTCAGTCTCATCCAGTGAACCCTGCAGCTAATTACTGTTTTCTAACATCTAACGCTAAGGCTTTAAATTGCACTATTTCACCTCTACAGTCAAACCAGTTTGAAGATAATACTGTTTAAACAAAACTCGTGGGCTTTGTTTTTCTTCTACGCAGCACAAAAGGCTCCTATCACAGAGTGTTAGACTTCCAGCCCAGTTCACAAGTCACATTCAAAAAGTTTTCAGTGAAATGAGAGTGTGTCATGGATGATAATTAAATACATAAAAGAAACCTGACCTGACAGGAGTACAAATCCAGCTGGAAATGTTCAATGCATTGATTTAAACAGCAAAGTAATGCGTGGTAAAATTAGCTTTTAGAAAGTTAAACACATTAGTTTCCTAAAGGATATATCTAATGTTATTCTATATTTATCTTATTGTCAACAAATCCATTGAATAAACTAACCCTAACAACGTCTTAGTCTGTCTCTTAATACTCTCTGACAAGCATGCTTGTTGCTCTCAGCCCATTGGATCCTACTGAAAATGTAAATCATTCAAAGTGGTTCACAAATATTTGATTTCATTTTTAAAAAAGCTGGGCATTTTTGTTTTCATTAAACGTTACTCAAACAGGTATAAATAGTTAATTTGATGGGGACTATTTTCAGTGGCGTATTAATACACATTTGGTGCTCTAGTGAGTATTTATGGCAGCAGGACGGTGTATTAATTAACAGAAACTGGCTGTGTTCATGTTAATGAAGGAATATTACCATTACCATTGCAACAGTGTGCCTAAACAATGGAGGTCTATGGGCTTCTGTCAGGCCAACTTGTTGGTAGATTACATTTTTTGGTTGGTTTTGGAGTTTTCATGATATTCGTTGATGAAAGAAAAAATGTCTACTGCCAGCCTGACCCTTTAAGGCTACTGTCAAATCAAAATCCCTGCATTTCAATACCTTTTTGGTGTGAAATTGAGAAACAAAAGCCATTTTAAATGATTCTGTGACCGAACTTTAAAGATATGACAAATTTCTGGCTGCTGTGCCATCTATAAGTAAGGGATAATGTACAGCGAGCTGGTCTTTGCTGTGAAATAAATACATTATCCTGCTTCTTATATGGCTACTTAATTAAGAAATCAATAATTTGACACAAAAATGGCCGCCAGAGTCCGACATCAGAACTACGCCCATAGCAACGGTCTGTTATACATAGCAACGGTCTGCTATAAAGAAATAACAGACTGTAGAATGCCGTGATTGACCAATCAGAATCGAGTATTCAACAAAGCCATGTAATAAGTCTGTTTAAAGTTTATGCCTCTTAAACATTTACTGTCAGAGCCTCCCTTAAGGTCTCAAAGGTCGCAAATTATTCTTCTCCTCTTTTCAGTGGAGGCTTCCTGAAAGTTTAAGTTTATGTGTTTGTACAGTAAGTGTCTTTCTTGATCTTTGCATGCATCATCTTGTCTGACTTACTTTCTTTTGTTTGTGTCCCTTTCACTGCAGATCTAAGGTTTCAAAGAAAGTGCTTTAAAAAGTACTTAAAAACTTTTTTTAACGCTTTAACGCTTATTTCAACAATATTATAAAATGTGCTTTGCAACAAGAGGACCCAGTATGTAAAGGTGCCAAAGGCTGAAGCTCATCTTTATCTCATATTTCTATAACATGCTATTAATCATTAGGCTAATGACTGAAATCAGATGTCACAAAACAAAACAACATTTTTTTAGAAACCAACTAGAAGTCAAAGTGGTTTTCTGATATCACCACTAAGTTAATCAAATTAAGTCATCCCAAACAAGTTTTAGTAAAAAAAAAACAATAGCCTGCTTTCCTTCAGAACATCACCTCTATCATGAGACTGAGCATGAGAGAAAATTCACGACCAGCTTACGTCCCCGGCGGTCGGTCACTCAGAGCCCAGACTACAAGCGGCCTGCATGATGCAGCCGAGCACAACAACACAGCAACAGTTATCAACTTGTAGAAAAGGGTGTGATCGCATTCCACAGCTACAGATGCACCAACTGTATTTCCTTGTTATAATCGCTTTTTTGTTTTTGACTCTACAGTACATGTGCACACAAACCCTCCCTGTCTCTCCCAGATCGCCCTGCAGCCTTGTCACGAGCCCTCAAAAGTCAGCAAACACCTCCGTAATGTAGTCGACAAACTGGCCAAACAGACGTCCTGCTGAGCGTCTGAGCTCCTTACCTCTCAGTGGCTCCTCAGCTGATTCAACAGTGCGAGATCCAGAGGGAGATACGAGCTGTCCAGAGCAGCTGACCAGCAGCCCTGCATCTACACCCGCCGACCGAACGACCGATTGACTGACTGACTGACTGAGAGGGAAGCTGGATCACTGGATGACTGGATGACTGGATGACTACCATTCAGCTGGAGGCAGAAGAGCAGAGAGGAGCCACTCCCCTCAGCAACCAGCTGACTGGCTGCCTGCCTGGCTGGAGGGATAGATGGATGACTAGTTTAATGGCTCTGCCTTGCTGACTGCCTTGGTGGTTAACCCGACTCAATCCCTGCCTGAATAACTGAATGAAAGACTGACCAAGCAACTGACGGACTGAATTTACTGAATAACTGACTAAATATAACCGATAAACTGACCAACTACCTGAGTTAATAACTGAATGACCGACTCAACGAATGATTAAATCACTGACTTACTGATCGAGAGGCTACCTAACAGACAAACTGGCTAACTGAATGCCCGATTAAATTATTACTTACAAACTGATAAACTGCCTAAGTGACTAACTGACCAACTAACTAAAAGACTCAATCATCAAATAAATATCTGATTGACTCTCCAAATGACCAACTAATTGATTAACTGACCAACCAAGTAGCTGACTAACCAACTGACTGACCAAGTGACTAACTAACTAAATACTCTATGGCCAACTAACCAACAGACTGACTATCCAAATTAGTAATTGAATTGCCGCTTAAATTATTAACTTACAAAACGATAAGCTGCCCAAGTGACTAATTGACCAACTAACCCACTAACTAAAAGACTTTTCCACCAAATAAATAACTTTCTGACTCTCCAAATGACCGACTGAATGAATGATTAACTGACCAACTAAGTAGCCGACTAACTAACTGACTGACCGAGTGACTAACTAACTAAAATACTCTATGGACAACTAACCAACTGACTATCCAAATTAAAAACTGAATCACCGATTAAATTATTAACTTATAAACTACCAAAGTGACTAATTGACCAACTAACTAACCAACTAAAAGACTATTTCACCAAATGAATGACTGAATGAATGAATGACTAACTGACCAACTACCTAAGTAGCTGACCAACTGACTGGTAGTTCACAGTCTGCTCCGTTGCTGACTTACACTGACTGATAAACCGGTCCAGGTCTGTCTGACAAACTGATTTCCTGACTACAAATCCCAACCAGTAGTTGACTGGTAGCCTCACCAGCTGACTGGTTAACTGATGACTAGGTTAGTTACCTACTGAGGTCCAGATGCAGCTCTGTTGTTTCTCTCTTTCTGCTATACCCTCTTCCTTCTGTGCTATAGTCTGCTTCTCTCTCTCCGTTCCTCTGTGTAATGAGAGGGTGGGGCCGAGCTACAGTAAGCTAGCTCTGCACACACGCACACACACAATGATAAGGTTGTGTGTGTGTGTGTAAGTGCAGACAGAGCAGCCTCAGGTCATGCTGGTGGAGGAAACTGTGTATGTGTGTGCGTCTGTGTGTGCGTAGTAAGCAGTAGTAAAACAGGAAGCCGGTGAGAAATGATACAGGACAGCCCCATGCAGGTAAATTCTTGAATGGAGGAAATGCATTCTGGATTGTATCTGTCATCCAAAGCCCAAACAAAACGAAGTTGGCTACATGTAAGAAAACTGATTGAAAGTTCAGAACGGATGGTGAATAAAGTTAAAGGAATATTAGTTATTAATGAACAACCTGTTCGCACTCTCAACTCGTAAAATACCGCCGTTTAGTAAGAGCCCCTCGGCATCGGAAAACAGGCGCACGGAGGCACCCCTTAGTAACAGTATGTGACGAACAGGGCTTTCAACTAACTCCAATGTTAACTCATCCATTATTCGACGGTCGGAGAAAGTGACGTAGTATTAAAAGCGTGAGAGTGGTTGCCTGATTAGCTCAGTTGGTAGAGCGGGCACCCATGTAACAGGCTTCAGTCCTGACCGCGGTGGCCCGGGTGCAAATCCGGCCTGTGGCCCTTTCCGCATCCACTCTCTCTCTCGCCTCCCTTTCGAAGACTTTATCCACTGTCAATAAATGCTTAAAAAAATGCCCCCAAAAAATAACTTTAAAAAAAAAAAAAAAGTGTGAGAGTCTGTTCGAGGCAGGCGAGACGAGTGGTGGACGGGTCAAACAAACACAAGACTTTCAACCAGGAGACCTGTGTTTGCTCGTGTCCCCTGTGAAACTTAAAGTAACGTTGACTTAGTTTGTCAAGTCACGTGAGTCGCTAGTCAGTAAAGTTAACATCAACTACGACCGTTTCCTAACCCTAACTTAGTGGGTGCGTTGCCTAAACCTAACTTCCTGTGAAAACAGAAGTTTATTTTGAAAGGACACAGTGCATGTAACAAGTGTATATTGACACGCCTTCCCTGGTCCGTCCAAAAGTAGTGCAAGAGGGGTGCCCTGTGCGTCAGTCTCCGATGCTGAGGGGCACTGACCAAGTGGCGGTATGTGACAAGTTGGGAGTGAGAATGGGTTGTAATGGAGGCTTACTCATTGGAGCGGTGGACAGTTGAATTCTGGTTTCACGCGGGGTACGAACACCGGTCTTCTGGGCGAAAGTCCGTTGTCCTTACGCGGCGTTTGTTGCTCTTTATACTTCCTGGTTCACAATTGCGTGGATTGCATACGAATTGATTTCGTGGGATATATTCAAATTACACTGCATTACTTTTCGTAGGTATAGCTACGAACGGTGTACGACAACAGGCTGATATTGTACATCCACAACAGGTCTGCCCAGCTACAATCAGTTTCATTTGCTTCAGTCTGCTCTGAGCGACATCGTAGCAGCCGTGTGTCTTCGGCTGGCCGGCAGCCACGACAGCTTCATTAGAAACGTCAATCATCCAAAGTGACAATAACACGAGGAGACACAAGCAAAGCGGAGGGAGGGAGGGTGAATGGATACAGGCGGAGGATACAACTCTGCCTCTCAAGTCTTTCTTCATCCTCCTCTCCTGCCTTCACACGATGAGAAACTTCAGTTAAACTGAAACTCACTAGCTTTCATTCGCGTCTTCTCAGACACCGCTGTTCAGCGGAAGAGAAATTCACAGCGTGTGTTACTGGACAGATATGGTTGAAAAAGAAGCTTAAATAATTTAAAAGTGTCCTGTCCCCACTCAGCTGGTTTGGAGTCTACATGTGTCCAGGCGGTGAAGCATCATGCAGCTCGTGTTGGTGACCTTTAGGCCTTTAAAGGTCACTTCACCACAACACCGACAGTTACCATGACAAAACAAGATCCATCACTGGCTCTGCAGGGAAACACTGACAGCAGGAGACAATATTCTGTTACATCAGAATCGATTCATTTCTCTCTGTTCTTTAAGATGATCCCAGGCTTGATCTGGGTGTCAGGAACAGGATCATTTCTCCCATTAACCATAATCTTCCATCCACTTTGCACTGGTTATATATTTTTTTGATCTAATGGCTTTAACACTGTCCAGTGGCAGCTGATGAGTGGGGCTAAGATTTCACGTCAACTGTTGTAACTGAAAAGCAGAAGGTTTGCTGAGTAAAAAGCACCATTCACTCAAACAGCAGCAGTCTAGCCCGTCTGTCACTGGGTGAATATTGCTGCCAACATTGCGGCGTCAGCAGGAAAGTGATATCACTCCGTATCAAGGATAGTTCAGTCTTGCATTGTGTGTTCCACATGATTTGTTTAATAGGAAAATGCACTGAGGGCAGTCCGAGACATTAAAGGCCACTGGACCAAACAATGGATTTACTGAGGCAATACAACCACTCACATCACGGAGTATGAACATTTGCTTCTTTCTTCTATGCTAAAGTCTTACAGAGACATTATACATGCATGTGTCCTTGTGTTTGACTCTGCCCCCGACAGCACAGAGATGCTTTGAAACAAATACAATCCCTCAACCCCCATTGGCTGTACGTGAAAAGGGCAACGGGGTCCAAACTTGGTTTAAGAAAATATTGATATATACAAGTATCGTGATATTATATTTTGCGTTACTGAATGGATTCAGTGTGATATGTCAGTTTTAAAGCTAGAGTGGAGATACTGGTATCATATGAAACTAGAAAAACCTAAGAATCCATTGGTACCAACCATGTCACACATGCATGTCGCCAAGAAGGCTAAATAACGCTCAAAATTTGGGATAAATTTTGGCAACGAAAAACTGGCAAAGCCATTATCTATGCAGCTTTGGGCAGAAACTATTCTAAAATGGTGTGTTTGAATATTCCTGCATACTGGGGTCCCTAAACAGTCTTAAAATTGCATAAATTGGGCATCACTGGAAAGCTGAGACTCTTGTGGATCCAATGAGCTCAACTGTATTCATATTTAATGATGTTAGCCCCCATAGTAGCCATTTCACATAGTGACTTTTTTTTACTCAGATTTTATATATGGTGGTGTGTCTTTATACTATGACAGTTTTCCTAAAATTCAATTTTTTTTAAAAATCGCCTTGCTTACAGTATTGCAATATATTGAATCGTTACCCCTGTATCATGATATGTAACGTATCGCCAATACACAGCCCTTCTCCAAAACCAATCTGCCAAGACTTAGACATTAAGCATAAGCGTGCTCCAAGTCGGGGATAGTAATTCCCACAATTCCCAGTGAACCAGAGAGAAGTGCTTAAAAATTAATTGTGTTAATATATTGGATGGGTCTCACTGGTACAGTACAGACAAAAGACACACAACTGACATGGAGAAATGGAAATGAGTACTCAGTGAGCACTAATGCTCACAACAAAGACACACACAGCTGGCATCGGCTCTACGGGGTCCACTGGTCATACGACAGTAATCGCTGCTATCAATTTTGACAACCGAATGTGAATGGTGGGGATTCTGTGTGTCTTTCTATGTTTGTGAGTGTGAGCGTGTGTGTGTGTGTGTGTGTGTGCAGCCATACTCCATAACTGCCGATAGTAAAAAGCTATCAGCCTGACACAGGACATAAAACACTGCAACCCGCAGCAGAGACGTTTCCTCAGGTCCTTAGCTGCCTGTTAGAATTTACCTCACACTTTCAGACGTGCAGCAAAATACAAATATTTCTTATAGAGAGCCTAAGTGAAACTGAATTGTCAGGGTTCTCTTCCAGAAACAAACTGAGATTGGATTTTTGTGTGAGAGGACACATAAACTACAATTGTACTGCAGATATCGAGCAAAATATTTGTGGAAACAAAGGCTTTTTTTTCCTTTACAGAGGTTGACTGAAGCCATTTCGCGTGTCATTTGTACACCACGTAAACTTAGGTTTAGGCAAGAAAACCAACTAGTTTACGTACTTATTTCAAGCCCAATTATGACGTTTTCCCCTTACCTTAACTAAGTAAAATACGTACGGAAAACAACATAACACAACTACGGAAACCACGTCACAAACATCACTTAAAAAAGCACCTGACAATCATGACAATAACTTACAAAACAGAAACAGCGGTCAACAACGGTCTCGAACACGGGTCTCCTGGTTAAAAGCCCGGTGTTTGTTCCACAATGGGTCTGTCATGCAGTTTCTGTTACAGCCCTGTTAAAAACACTGAAAGAATGTCTTCTCCTGTCTAAAACTGTTTACCCAGGGACAGACACTCAGCAGAGCACAACAACCGAGTTTTTCTCCTAAGAGCTTGACAGCTTGTAAGCGAAAGGTCAGCAGTTCAAATCCCAGCATGACGACAAAGCTGCTCCTTACAAACAGGAGAAAAAGTAGGGAGAACTCGATTTTCATTAAGAAAACATACACTTTTTAACATCAGAAACCCACAAACATTACATAAATGAATCTTTTTATAAGTATGCATGACATCACTTAAGTGTCACACACACCAGTCGGTTCATGTAGCTTCATGTAGCATCACAACAATTGACGCCACACCAGATGTGAAGTAGTCAAGGTACAGTAGCCAGGATGTTCTGATCAGTGTGTAAAGACTGAAAGACAAAAGTTCATGTTTACGATATATAAGTTCGGTTACGTCACCTCTGAAATGACGCATCCTGCATGAGACCAACAAGCTGAGTTCGAACAACAACAGTTTCTCACAAACTTTGGAGAACAGGTATTAATTGTTTGGGCACACCGTGGCAAAATGTGAATCGGCGATTGCTCAAATTGTTGTTTCCTGCCAGCAACAATGGAGACCATTATAGCTGGACTGCTGATCATCGTGTCACGCTCTTCAGAGGCCGCGGTGATGTCAGCGAGTCAGCAGAAATAGCAGTCGCTGATGTAATGACCACGTCCTGCTTCAGATTAACACCGCAGCTCCAGTCAGCAGCAAATCGATTAATGGAGACGAATTAAATCATATTTATTGATTGAGATAGCCTGGGAGGATAATGTCAGCAACAGATGTGTAGTTTCGAGGACTTATAAAGAACTAAAATTCTTCACATTGTTTGAGGAGTTTCTGTCCAAAACAAGACAACGGGTATTTGAAGGAAATAAGAACACCCAAACAAAGAAACTAGACATCCTACTGTGTGCTGCTATGCTCAATATTTCTGGTGATTTTAGCACTTTGGGGGGTGAAAGTGAAAAACTGACTCATGCCAGTCAGTCCATTTCCCAAGGTTGCTTACCATAAAACAAGCTGCACATGTCAGATCAGGTCTACAAGTATTGGATGGATTGCCTTCAAATTTGGTACACCCATTCATGTTCATTAATGCCACTTTAACACCTAGAATAATGACATTCCCATCAGCCTTAGCTGTAATTTGTGTTTAGTACCAATCATAGACTCTATATAAGAATTAGAAGTAGTCACCGTGACATCACTCATTGGTTTGTGGACTACGGTTTTGAAGCCTCCAGTTCGACATTTTGGCCATCGTCATCTTGGTTTTTTGCTGTTGCTATGTTGGCTTTTGGCAACCAGAAGTGACACGAGAGGGTGGAGCTAACCAAATACTGAACAAGCGACCTGACAAGGTAGCCACGCCCTAAAGCACATCCTGCTTTATGGTCTGTTTGACTCTAAATGGGACCATAATGTACTAAAGGAATATCATGTTGTATTGAAGAACACATGAAACTAGCGATTGAGACCATAAACTCATGTTTACAATGTTTACTGAGGTAATAAACCAAGTGAGAGGTAAGGTAATTTTCTCATCTATACAGAGTTATGGCCAAAATATAAAACCGCCAAATGTTGCACGCCAAAAAAGCCGTCCCTATTATTTTCCATGTACAACCCCAACACTGGCGTCGGTGGCTAGGCGCCCAACCCTAAAACACAGGTCTTCTTTAGACATTTTCACAAACAATTGATGCTGTCGTTTTTCTTGGACGGGCAGTCTCCGACAACATGTGACCTTTTACTTAGGAAGGATACACAGAAGGGAAAAAGACAGGAGGTAAGAAAGGAGAAGAGACGGGATGAAGAGAGAGAAGAACAGGCTGACGACAACACTGCAGTTTAAAAATGTATGAGCCTCCAGCCTCCAGCAGATTGCCTGTGCGTGTGTGAGTGTGTGTGTATATGTGTGTGTGTGTATGTGTGTGTAGCGCTGTGGTGTAAGCATTTATCAGTCCGAATGAAGAGCAGATGAAGACGGACAGTTTGGAATGAGGCAAACATACGTGATATAGTGATTATTTCATTTTTATTCGGCTGCTTGAGGACTGTTAGTTGTCTTGCATCATGTGCTGCTGTTGCTCAGTGTATATGTGTGTGTGTGTGTGTGTGTGTGTGTGTGTGTGTGTGTGTGTGTGTGTGTGTGTGTGTGTGTGTGTGTGTGTGGGGGGTGTTTTTGTACCATGTCTCCTACTTACTTCACCCGCTTACATCATCATCAGTGTTTTTGTTTTAGCTCTTTGTCCTATCAGTATACTGTACTTTACCCAACACCATTTTCCAAAGGACTCTGTAGTTTGAGCTTTAAACATGAGGATGAATGCACCAACGTGGATATTTTTTGTTATTTTAAAAGGACCAGTGTGTAACAAGTAGGGGATAATGTACAGCGAGCTGGTCATTGTTGTGAAATATACCCTTTCAAGGGGATGAAAGACCCCCCGTAGCGACGGCATCGCCCTGTCGGGGTTTCTTTCACAACAGTGACTGGTTTGCTATACATTATCCCTTACATAACGTTTTTATTCGATGTAAGTTTCATTCACTGTCGCTCGATATATTACGTCAGTCACTGCGGCCGTCCGCAGACTTACAAAAGTATTTGTAATAAAAGACAAACATAACCCACGACAAAATATGTTGGCACACGAGAGAAGTTTCATCTGGGTGCAATCTGCAACCTCACCACTAGATGCTGCCAAGTCCTACACACTGCACCTTTAATGTTTACTATATGTTCACAACTGCAAGTAGTGATAAACTGAAACAAAACTAATTTATCAATTTGAAAAAATAAAACAAAATGTTTGGAAGTACTGTGCAGAATTTGTAGTTAAATTGCCTAAAACATGCAATAGCATTATTATGGGCCTTTTTCACAGCACATATTTTGACTTGTCATAGTAGGAAAAACACAGTTGTTACTAATTACATGAACAATGACTCTTCTATTAAAGTGTCCCAGTAATCCATGACAGAGAGCCATGATGACACAATTTGGTTATTCTCCCAAAATTAATCAAAATAAAACTTTTATAGGCAACAAAAGACTGAAAAGAAATATCATTTATGAAAAACTGAAGTTTTATTCCTTTGAAATGCTTATACAAAAAACACACATTTAAAGTTTAAGGCATATATTGCACAGACTATTGAGAAGTTTTTATATAAAAAAGGGACATTAGTCCCTCGGTCGTAGGTTTAAGGCACAGCAGCCAGTCATACTGCCAACGGTCAGTCATGATTCACAAAACATTTTTGAATGCATTTGGCTGTAAATAAAACTACATAGTTTGAGATAAAGTTCATGCCAATACAAAAACAAAAAAGAAAAAACATGACCTTGAAAATATTTACATGCAACATCACATTGTCTGATCTGATTGGAGCGTCTATTAAAAAAAAAAAAAAAAAAAAAAGAAAAAAATCACATATAAACCTTGCTATATATATATATATATAAAAAAAAAAAAACCTGCCTGCCTAATCTTTAGCCAGCCATTTCCAGTATATCTCAACCGATAAAGGTGTTGTCACAGTGGCATGATGTAGTTTGAACAATAAAAATATTACTTTAATACTTAGTATTCTACATATGACCCAAGCCTGACATGACCTGTGTAAATTGAGGTATAAATGCACATCAGTCTAGTGAGTACCTGTAACAAAAACAACTAAAAAAACTCTTCCACCGACATCCACAGAGCATTACTGGCAGTGAGGAGGGAAAAAAATAAACAAAATAGATGTGGAAATACGAGAGGAGAGATGATATCGGTCTTCTCCAACCCCTAACACATGTAGAATGTAACCGTTTGATCGAAACACAATGACACGGGTAAACATGACAGTATTGAAGATTTGATGCACAGTCCTGCTATAGTATTATTCACATAGGAACTTTTCAACATGACGCTACTGTTAAACAGATGCCCTGATGGCATTCAGCCATATATTGAGGTTTATGCTACAACAGTTTCATGGAAACTACAGCTTTGTGAAGGATAAGAAACTCTAAAGAAACCATTTCTAAACACAGGTGGAAAGCACTGATGAGGAAAAACTTGAATTCTTATGCTATTGGGAAGGAAAAAAAAAAAAAAAAACAGCAAATGTCAGCCATTTGCTTAGAGGAGACACTATACGCATCAATGAATTTTTCCACTAGTAAGACATTCAAGTTTGAAATACCATGACCAAATCATAAGGCTCCACATCGACAGCGGAAACCCGGATAATTTATCTATCCCCCCAAATACACGGATCCAATGTTTTAAGTGTTTTGCGCCACAAAAAGATAAAACGGCGCCAAGTCTCACAGCAAGTGTAACGTTTCAGTCCAGGAGGTGCAAGAGCTTGATGTCATCACATCACTGAGCTGCTCACCTCTCCACCGACATTGATTTCTGTAACAGAAATCCAATGTGAACCTCTTCCCTCAACAACAATCCCTGAAAATCGGCGCAAGGTCGCAGACGTAACCGCTTCGCTTTCAGCAAAAAAAACAAAAAAAACACAGAAAATACGTTTTTTACAGATCAGAAATGGCAAACAGAGAAACACGCGGTACTCGAGAGCATGTTTTGAGTGGTTGAGATGACAATTCACGAGGGCTACTGAATCCCCTTAGCTATAAAAAGACAGGAAGACAGGAAGAAGGCGGTGTGTGTGTGTGTGTGTGTGTGTGTGTGTGTGCGTGTGTGGGGGGGGCGGTGATGGAGACAGACACATCGAGGAGAGTCATTCAATCAGGCTCGCTGCAGTACAATCAATTTCCCTTCTGCTCATCTCCAAAAGAAAAAGGGGGAAATGTTTAGAGTAAATTCTTAAACAAATCATCTGAATACTATAGAGGACTATGGCGTTGTTGCTGTGCGTGGGAAAAAGAAACTCATGTCCTCCTTTTTATCCCGGAAGGGAATGGATGATAGCCAACGATATCAATGTACATTCAATAAAGTCCAGTACTGCTACTGAAGAGGCTAACTGCTGGTCCTGAAAATGATCAACATTTTGTACAATTAAGGGATATTTCCTCCTCGTTCATAAACTGTAACGTGGAAAGACGTTTTGAAAAGTGGCATCAAAAACTTTGCACAATACATTAAATCTGCGGTGAGGAATGTTTCTTTTAGAGAAATGACATCTAAGTGTGTTTACCAGCAGGTCCCTCTGTCAAAAACAGCATGTTTAAACGATAAAAAAAGTTGCTTGAAACAGCAAGTCTCTATAACACCTCATGTTTGCTACGTCACTTTGTCCCAGTTCGTACATCTGATCCCTGTTTTCTGCAGGCACAGGTGTTACTGACAAAAAGGGGGACTGGTGATGAAGATACATTCTCCTATATACAGTGTTGTCCAGCCAACAGGAATGTTTGGCCTCTCTCCTCCAAAGATAATATAGATATATATAAAAAAAAAAATAAAATAAAAAAAAAAAAAAGGTGCCAACTTCCAGCTCCTAGTTGACAGTTTCACTCACTGTGTGCAGGCTGTGCTGCGAGCCCCACACTGTGGTGATGGGGGTCTTTACCACTTGGAGAGAACTGGGTTGCCTGGTATCAGCGTGGACCATGCTCCATGGATTCCTCTGTGCACTACTACTAATACTGCTGCTGGTGGTGGTGGTGGTGGAGGAGGAGGAGGAAGAAGAAGAAGAAGGCTGAAGAGGAGGAGCAGTGAGGTGGGAAGCCAGGCCCAGAAGAGGTGTAATCGTTGGTGAAGCGGGGAGAGGAGTTGAAGCTTGGGCAGAGGCAAAGACTGGGTTGTGAATGGGGGCTGGAGACGACGCTGCTGCGGTTGAAACCGGCGATGCACATGGAACTGTGACTGGGATTATGGGGGCTTTTTGAAAGTAAAATGGGATTCCTCTGGGGTCTGTGAAAGAGGTGACGGCTGCAGAAGGAGCAGCTGGAACCAGCGCTACAGTGAGGGATGAAGCCTGGCTTGGAGCAGCGACAGAGGTGGGACTCGTGGCTGGGAGGAGGACCGGCGATGGCACCGAGACTGGCCTCGTAGCTGCCACTGATGCACTCGTAGGACATGCGGTGGGCAGTGGAGCTGGATCTGGGCTTGAGGCTGGTGTTGATGGTGAAGCTGGGGTGATGGTAGCTGGTATCTGAGAATTTGGTTGTCCTAAAACTGAGGCGGACACTGGCACTACGGTTGGCAGATGGGCTGCGATGAGCTGAAGCTGGTTTGGGCTGGAGGCTCTAGCGGTGTCCTTCCCCAAGGGGCTCCAGACGACTTTATTCATCAGGAGAGGAGACAGCCTCGAGGCTGGAGCTGAGGCTGGTACTGAGGCTGCTAAAGTGAGAGGGAGTGGATCCTTTACTGCAGCTGACACTGGAACAGCCATAGCCTTCTCCATCAGACTCTGCACCCTGGAGGGATCCATGACTTGTTGGCTGTCCTCTGGAGGTGGTGTTGGTCCCATGTCGCTGCTGTAAGCACTACACTCTGCCTCCACTAGTTCAGTCTTTACAGCCTCTGTAGGTCTGTTCTGGCTCTCTTGGAGCCTCTTCAGGTTCTCCTGCTCCGCCGCTCTCTGCAGAGCTGCATCCACCAGGAGCCTCAAATCACTGAAGTCCTGGGTGGGGAACAGCTCGGGAGGAGTCGGGGGAGGCGTGTTGAAGAGGCCTCCGGTGGGGCTAGCTGCCGTTGTTGTGCTGGTGAGGCAAACCATATTAGCCCCCTGTTCCTCCGCTTCCCTCAGCAGACTTTGTGTGTCCAGCGTCATCAGCGCCTGGACCGAGCCTTCCTTACCAGGGTAGCCCGCTCCGGTCAGGATAGCCGTTGCCGTGTTCCCAAGGAGGCTGAGGTCCAGCGTGGGGGCGGAGCGGATGACAGACGGGCGTAGCTGAGATGAGCCGGTGGAAGAGTTGCTTTCTGGAGAGCTGGCTCCACCTCCGTTAGACGAGTGGCCGTCGCTTTTACCGCCAACCTTGCGGGAGATGGTGAACTTGGTGGGATCTTTGCCATCCTTGCGGAGCAGGTCGGGGAGGAGGCGGCGACGTGCGTTGATGAACCAGTTACATATCTGGGAAGAGAGGAAGAAATTCTGGCGTTAACAACAGAACTGATACTGGCTGCTTACATGGATGTTCTCAGAACCAGACACACTAAACCGACATCAAAGAACTAGCGGAGATGAGGTGACGTGTTGTTGACTTAGACAAAAAGTTGCACTTCAGCTGCGTGAGAAGAAATAACTCTCCACATCGGCAGATTGTGGTAGTCTGTATTTGTCATTCAAAAAGGGAAAATGAGAAGAGCCTTTTGTTTACCCTCTTGACTGATTTGTTTGCTTGCTTTTCTCACTTCCATTTCTCTTCTCGTGCACTGATTCGCTTAACCTGAACAGCCAATCGGAGTGATTTCTCTTACCGACGGGCTCAGATTCAACATGCTGAATGTGCCAAAAAGCCTCTGACAAGGGCAGACTAGAGCCGTCGGTGCCGGACAAACCACAAAAACTAGGCCTATAGAAGCTCACTGTTGGTGTGTCAGGGCCTTTACTTGGATAAAAAGAAAATCAGAAGGATTTTGAATAAAATATATGCTTCTTTTACATTTTTTTCCTTGAGGATCTGCATTGATGTTACTGCAACATGTTGATTTTCAAACACTCAATTAGCCAGATCCACAACTCAACCCTTGCATCACATTCACAGATCTAAAAAGGATTCAAGGCCTGTGATTTTAATAACCACCTACACATTTTTCTTCATCTATCTGCACATGAGGCCCTACTTACCCCCCTCTAGTGGTGCAGCCTCCCACACAAGGAAGAAAGAGAGGGAGACACAGACAGAGATGAGAGCCCTCAGACAGCTGGCAATAATGAAGGTCTGAGCTCAAATATGCTGAGCCACAGAGAAGCCAGCCAAAAGCATTCCAGTGGACTGACTACATAACAAGAAACTCTGCTGCTGCCTCATGCTGATCTCTAATGTCTGTTTGTGCCGTGCGTGCCTGTGTGTGTTGAGAGAGGGAAAAGAGGAAATGTCCACTTCTGATGCAATGAAGTGAAAAGGGAAGGCTGGGAAAGTCTCATTCTCAGCAGCAGTGTTGTGATACCATCTGTTTGTTGTTTTGCTTTCACTTATTGTGTTGGTTGAGACGCTGGTGACATGTGTTGGTAAAAAATGTGTTTCACTGTTATGTAAAATCAAGCGCACAAGAGTAACACTCATGTAAAAGGTATTATGACTGTAGTTTTAACACTTTTCTTGTGTGCAGCATCAGACTATTATTAAGAAATTTAGCCTGATGTTCAGGACACCGTCAGCCTTTTGTGCTACAAGACAAATAAGATCTTAATGATTTGTTACAGTTATTAATAGTAAAACTAATATTCAGCATCCTTAATTCAATTCACAGAGTTTAAAAATAAATCCACAGGAAAGCAGAAACAGTGTGTACCACAAGTGTCATTTCCCCTGCCGAGTGCAGAGTGTTTCTAGAAAAACAGACAATAACATAGAATAAAATAGAAATTTGCTCCTCACCTGCAGCACAGAGAGGTTGGTCTGGCCTGACAGACTGAGTTTCTCCTGCTCCGACGGGTAGGCGTTGAAGCGGTGCTCGTACAGCCAGCTCCGCAGAGTCTGCACCGCCTCCTTGGGCAGGTTGCCGCGGCGACGGCGCTTCCCGAAGAGCCCTCTTCCCGACAGGTCGAGCGGGGAGCCGTCATCGCTGTCCGACATGGCCGAGGAGTGCTCCTGCTCCGGGCGGAGCTCCTCTTCCAGAGCTGATGAAGGAGAGGAGAGTTGTCAGTCATGTTCACGGTTACAGTGTCATTTAGCCAAACTGTTTACATCAAACCTGCTAGTTATTTGGTATAAAGAACTCAGTGTTTTTGTCTTTATTTTGCCATATATTAAGTGTGAGGGAGAAGATGACATCTGGAATGGCTGTATGAATGCTGTATGAATGGCTGTGCATTCATCTAGGCTACTGCAGAAATGGGGATTTGGTTTGATCCACTTTTATGCATAAAATGAAACTCACTGATTCGGCACTAAACAGTGAACAAGTGCACAAACCTCGTCATTTACTTTTAACCTAAATTAAAGTGAGGTTCGTGAAAGCTTCGCGGTCTGAACGTATTTAAACAATGGAACTTTGGAACTTTGTTGTGGTATTTTTTTGGTTGGCCACTGGAGAGAATCTCCCCTCAAAATGGAGCATGCCTGATCCCAGGGGTGGGCCACAGAATGCAGTAAATGTCTTTCTCTGGGGCTGGGTGAAACCTGACCCCCGGGGCAGCGCCTGTCTTCACAAAGAAGATTGTGTGCATATCAACATCACAGTAGCCAGTGGCCCAGGAACCTATTGACCATGCAAAGGAGGCCGTTTTCACCTCATGCCACTTCGGCTCAAGACTGCTGGAGTAGTTGACAAATCTTTTGAATGCTGCATTCCTCAACAATGAGGGAAGTCCTAAACCAATAGAAAAGTGGTGCTGGTGGTGGTGGGGGGTATAAAAACATACAAATGCAAATGCAGAGCCTTGTCCCCAATTTCTGTAAATGAGCTTCCCCTAGCACCTACAATGATTGTGTTAGAGCAGGGCTGGCCATTGTTGATTTCATTTTTTTTTTGTGGCACTGTAAGCATATGATTTTTATCTTGATCTATCATTTTGGATGAAATTGTGTGGTCCCAATTAATGATTCTCTGCAAAAAACACTATTTTAGTTTGTCAAGTGTCTTGTCTAGGGCTACAACTTAAGATTATTTTCATTGTTGATTCATTTGTTGATTATTATCTTGATTAATTGATTAGTTTTGGTCTATAAAATGTCAATCAGTGTTTCTCAAAGCCCAAGATGACGTCCTCAAATGTCTTGTTTTGTCCAGATATTCAGTTTAATGTCAGAAGAGTAAAGAAACCAGAAAATATTCACATTTAGGAAACTTAAATCAGAGAATTTTTACTTTTTATTCTTAAAAAAATACTCAAACCGATTGTAAGAATAGTTAAAAGGTTGACATTTAATCAATTAATCGTTGCAGCTCTAGTATTGATTTCTCTAACATATTGTTAACATTAGCTTTTTTTTAAGCATAAAATTGTAAATTTCCAGTATTACAAAGAAGGTTACCTCCTCTAGTTTGTGACTTCAGTTTGTTGCAGAATGGAAAATATTGATCATTAATTTGATTTAAATGACTCAAACTGATTTATCGATTACGAAAATAACTGGAATTTAATAGTCAACAACTAATCGATTAATCGTTGCAGCTCTGGTAAATAACACTTGCTAAAACATTAGTGTCTGAACATCACTTCTTAAATTTGGTTTAACTGGGTTAAACCATTCATTAGCAACATTCATATTTGACATCTCAGGTTATCCTGCTTCTAATAAACCGTGAGAGAAAGATGGGTCATTGGATAGACATTTTAAAAGATTTATCACACACAATGTTAATAAAAGAAACAGGGAGTTATATTTCATCAATTTCTGGGTTAAATTTTAAGTTTAATTTGGTTAAATTGGGTCTGAACATTTGAAAGTCTAAAGCCAGTCTACCATTCATTAGTTTGACATCTCATGTTATCCTGCTTCTAATAGCAGTGAAAGAAAGATGGATCATTAGACCACCAGCTCTGTTAAAACTCTTTAGAGAATGGAGTCATAATTCATCAATTTCTGGGTTAAATTGAGTTTAATTTGGTTAAACTGGGTCTCTCATTCATTAGCAACATTAATATTTGACATCTCAGGTTATCCTGCTTCTAATAAACAATGAGAGAAAGATGGATAATTTTAAAAAGACAGTTTTAAAGATTTACCAGAAGCCATTTACACCCATTCAATGTAAATTAACCAAACAAACAGAGGCAGATGTGTGGACAGATGTTAGCTTAGTTAGTACATTGTGTCACATCAGAAACAACAGCTCGCCTAATAACAGTGAGAGAAAGAGGAATAATTGGATAGACATTTAAAAGATTTATCAGAAGCTATTTACACTCAATTTAAATTAAATTGGGCTAAATTAATTTTAATTTGGTTAAACTGGGTCTGAAATTTGAAAGTCTGTAAAGCCAGTCTCTCCCATTCATTAGTTTGACATCTCAGGTTATCCTGCTTCTAATAAGCAGTGAGAGAAAGATGGATCATTGGATAGAAATTTAAAAGATTTATCAGAAGCCATTTACACCCATTCAATGTAAATAAACCAAACAAACAGAGGCAGATGTGTGGACAGATGTTAGCTTAGTTAGTACATTGTGTCACATCAGCAACAACAAGCAGACAGACAGGCAGTCTATAGGGGGAAACCCGACCAACTTTTGTTGTTTACCAAATGTCTCCTTCCATACATACAAACTGGCAAACCATAGGAAAATAGTGCTAGTATTTAGTATGTTAATTTAGAAAGCAAAGTTTTGAGGCTCAACAGTGAAAACTAAAAAACTTCACGACGGTTAACGTTTAGAATGTGTCCGTTCCAAACATCTACTGTTGTTGTTGTTATGGAGACCAGCTCGCTTTTTCTTTTATCAAACACTAAAAAAGCATCAATAATAACGCTTAAAAACAAGACAAAACCGAGGAGCTACTCGGTAAATTAGCCCATCTGGAGCAAGCACACAAAACAAAGGAGAGCAGGCAGGAAAGAAAGCACATTACAGCCTCCTCCCGCATGTCACCGCGCCGCCAGATGGACACCACCACCACCATGCTGCTGCTGCTGCTGCCTCCAGACACAGATAACTAGCTGATATCCCTCCAAAATGTGGAGCACAAACACACACAAACACGCTGCATTTACTCGCAACAAAAAGCCCCAAATAGGAGGATAAAAACACACCAACACAGTGATAAAACACACGACGCCGCTCACCTCGTTTGAAAGCTTTCATTCTTTGTTGATGAACACGCAGCTGTCCAAGTTGCTCTGTACAAAGAGTCGGTTCTTCTGTAAGAAAAGCTGAAGGTGTTGCGCTTTTTTGTTGTTATTTCTATTTAAATAGCTCGCTTCAGGTGTTATTCTGCTGCATGACAAGGTTTCTCCGTTCCCATCTTACTCTCCTCTTCGCTTTCTTTCTTTCTTTGCCAAGATAAATGTTTCGCTTGTTCCCTTTTTACCTGCACGCAGCAGCAGCAGCAGCAGCCAGCTAGATATGTGCCAGTCTTGACAGTTAGATCCCGCCCTCTTTAGCTGCTCTCAGCCAATCACAGCGCTCTGTGACGCCCTCCTGGTGCAGCTGTCAGCCAATCAGAGCGCTCCGAGCAGACAGCAGACTGTGAGTGACGGCGACGAGAGAGAAGCATTTCATTCAAAGTACACAGCAGACAGGCATTGAAAACGAGGTTATTTTTGGTTTATTGTTATATTTATGATACATCGACACAAGCATTGTATAGATATAGACCAGTAGTGATGTTTTGTAACTATAGTGGTGTTTTTTTTGTGTGGGGAGGCTTTACGTAACGTTGAGCCAAAATGTTCTTGTTACATAAATCATAAAGCGTCGACTGGTGACCGCATTGGAGCAGCTCATAACACACAATTAAACCAAGTTACTGAGACTCACACTGCATGCCTGGAGTCATTTCTGATGTAATATCAATTCTACAGTTGGTTTATTGACTCCAGGCTTATAATATGTGTTGGGATGCAATTAATTCCCCAGGTTACTGCAAGATATCATCACAATAACTGCAATTTACCTGTTGTAATCAACCTTAAAGTGGCGGTATATTTTTGGCATCATTATGCATTCATAATAACCTTTCAGCATATTGAAATTCAAGTGTTCTGAGTGAAAACTAGACTTCTGCACCTCCTCATGACTGTTTTCAGGCTTTAAAGGTCCTATATCGTGCTTACTTTCAGGATCATACTTGTATTTTGTGTTTCTACTAGAACATGTTGACATGCTGTAAAATGGTGATCGCATTGGAGCAGCTCATAAACACAATTAACCGAGTTACTTCGACTCACACTGCATGCCTGGAGTCATTTATGATGTAATAATTTATTGAGACATCAATTCTACAGTTGGCTAATAATCTGTCAAAACTGTAATAATCTGGCAAAACTGTCATCTCATCAATATACATGTTGTATTTTTACATTTTATATTGTATTATCTTTTATATATATATATATATATATATATATATTGTATTTATATTGCACTATCTCTTTTTTATTGTATTATCTTTTTTAGCACCTATGGGATTGTCACAATCTAATTTCGTTGCACTACACAATGACAATAAAGGGCTTGAATCTTGAATCTTGAATATATTTTGGGATAGAATTAATTCCTGTCTGGGAGATTCCCCCAAGTTGCTGCAAGATAGCATCATAATAACTGCAATTTTACCTGTTGTAACCGACCTTAAAGTGGCAGTATAGGCAATATATTTTTGGCATCATTGAGGAAAAAACTTCATAATAATCTTTCAGCATATTGTAATTCAAGTGTTCTGAGAGAAAACTAGACTTCTGCTCCTCCTCATGGCTCTGTTTTCAGGCTTTAAAGGTCCCATATCATGCTTATTTTCAGGATCATACTTGTATTTTGTGTTTCTACTAGAACATGTTGACATGCTGTAATGTTAAAAAAAACAACTTTATTTTCCTCACACTGTCGGCCTGAATATGCCTGTATTCACCGTCTGTCTGAAACGCTCCATTTTAGCGCATTTTGACGTAATTGCCACAGAATTG
>CAKAOH010004348.1:49400-73393 GCA_916701665.1 Sebastiscus tertius
ATTACACAAATATACAGAATATAGTAAGAATGCAAAAAAAAAACCTCTGCAGCGATAGCAATTTAAAATTTAATTTGTGCGCCCTTGTGGTTAAACCTGCAGTAGGCAGAATATTTTTGGCATCATTGGGGAAAAATTCCATAATAACCTTTCAGCATATTGTAATTCAAGTGTTCTGAGAGAAAACTAGACTTCTGCACCTCCTCATGGCTCTGTTTTCAGGCTTTAAAAAAATCTAGCCTGTGATGGGAGACTTTGGTGCATTTCAGAGAGACAGCGTTCCTATTCGCTGCTCATTCAGATGAGGCAGCTGTTAATCACTCGCAAACTCTGATCAAACGGTCAAACTAGGCAGCTCTGGTCAAATATGAATCAATATTACTAGTAATACTAGTAGTTACTAATATTACTTAGTGTACTGTTTAGCTGTAAAATGAGAAAGTTTGCTTCGGCTGGTGGGCGGTGCTTGGTGTTTCCTCAACTGATCTCAACATGGCTGCCGGGTCACAAACTTTCTCATTTTACAGCTAAACAGTACACTACAAAATGTCTCTGAAAACATTTTAGGTGAGAAATAGGCATTACAGTGACAGAATATTGATTCATATTTGATCAGCGTTGTCTAGTTTGACCGTTTGATCGGAGTTTCGCTAGTGATTAACAGCTGCTTAGAGACGGCAAGGCTCCAGCTCGGCACTGATCTGTTGTTTTCTTCCACTGGTTTGAGAAATCTTGCAGATGCCATTAGGAGAACCGGAGGACACAGAGGCACAGAATTTTTCATGCACTACTATCAGGATATAGTGACCGTTTTATAAAAATAACTTTTTAAAATCATATTTGCTCCATTTCTACCCACTGCAGCTTTAAAGGGGAACTACTCCCATTTTCAAAATTCATACATGTTATACCTACGGTCTAAGACAGTCCAAAAAAATATTAGTAAACATGAACAACTCTCTCCCAAATCCCAAAACTAGAGTTCTAAAACTCAAATCTGTGACGTCATATAGGGTATATTACACCCTCCAAACAGAATGCAATGCAAGTAAGTGTCAGTGACAAAATCAGTTTGATTGTTTTCTATTGGAATTAACTTTTGTCGGACGCCCTGTTTCTATTTATTCCTGTCGCTTGCGTTGAAAGCGAAATGAAATGAAATAAGGAATTATCTATATGATACCTCCTCATTTCACTAAAATCACCTAAATAAGGTGGCAGCAGGCTGGAGGGAGATCACCTGAAAGTTTACACAGCTACTGTTGGCTGTATTGTATGTAATTGACAGTAAATATCGCAGTATAAAACCTGCGTTTTACTGAAGATAGCAAGTACTACTCACCCATCTAGTTACGTATCTAGTCTGCTCTAAAGTGCACAGCTGATAGGTAGCCTACATGGTGTAACAGAAACTGCATATTTAACGGATTCGGTGTGGACAGAGAGCATCCAATGTTATTATAAGTAAATAAAGAGGCCGCAATCTATATCTTCTTATCTTGTTGGTTTCTTATTCTGCCAAAAAGAAGACACAACAAAGTCGATATTATTCATTATTACAATAAATGAATAGTTCTGTGTTATTATAAAAAATGTAGGATGCATTTTTAGGGGGTTCAGTGAGCCTCCTGAACCAAAGCAAACTGTGCCTGTGTCATTGGGTATAAAGTCTGGAGCTGCTCCATAGACCAGAGTTGCCAAGTCTGATTATTATAAGCAACTTTGGGCTTGTTTTCCTGAAAAGTCGCTTGCAAATATTGGTGGTTGCAAGTTAAAAATGGATGCAAAAATGACATGAAACGTTCAATTTCAAGTTTATAACAAGAAAAATGTAAAGTTACAAGCTAAAAATGGATGTAAAAAGGACATGAAACGTTCAATTTTAAGTTTATAACAAGAATATTGTAAAGTTACAAGCTAAAAATAGACTCAAAAATGTGATCTAATGCATGCAATCCAAAATAAATTCATACATATGAAGTGATCAAATGGCTGCCTCTCTCTTTCGTATATTGTGGTAGGTAGGTATAGTCGCTCGTTTGGGACATATTTTGGGGGGGTGGGGTGGGGGGGTTGCTTCTTTTGTTTCTATGGACCTGGTTGCTTACATAAACAATGAATTGGGAACGATGTGCTAGATGACACTGAGAGCACCCAGGAGAATGATCTGAGTATATGGGAACATTTTCTGTCTCACAACCGACAACACTACAATAGAATAAAGCTCATTTGGGTATAAAAAAAGAAAAAAAACATTTTGTGGATCCACAAAAATCAGTCTCCCATTCATTGTCTATGGAGCAGCTCCAGACTTTATACATCCCAAGTCTGAGACTTACTTCTCTGGTTTCTGTCTTTGAGAGAGAGTAGCTCATGTTCACAAATATTGATTGCACTTTCCTAGGCCATGGAAAAAACATATTGAAATTCTTAATTTAGGTGGTGTTCCCGCGCGTGTTTTTTGTGCAAATATACCTTCTGTCACAGCCTCTGCTCTGAGGCTAGGAAGGGGAGCGCAAAACAACAAAAAAAATGCATATCATTGACACAGATTTGAAGTTATAATTAAAATCTATCAGGTTTTGAAAACAATAACAAACAATATGCAGTATAGTATCTCTAAAAATAGTCACACACAATCATCTTGTCACCAAAACAGCTTCAAAAAAGCACTAAACAAATACAACCATGATGATTTTTTTGAGAAAGTATCGTGTGCATTTTATTGAATGTTACGTCTCTCCATTATACATCTGAACAACCTTGAAATAGTATAAATAGATCTACAGCATTGTAAAAGATGATGATTCTCAGTCTATATTTACAGAAAACAACTTTTAAGAAGCACAGGGGGGGAAAAATGCAAGATTATTAAGTTTTAATTTTAATATCAAAGAACCCCTTTTACTCAGTATTGCACATATACTTTAAATGTTACCAGAGTATAGTGACAAAGGATCTAGGTAAATCTCATTTTTATGAACAACACACCCTCTCACTCACAACTTTGTCTCATAACCCTTACCGTGTACTAAACCCCACAAACCCCGAACATACAAATAGCCTATAGATTATTATACTGAACACATCCTATTCTTTAAAATATGTGCTTGCTTCATAAAATATTTGTTCTAGTATTTTTACGGACACTTTTTGCTGTCATCATCTCCAGTGGTACGAGCTCTGCCCTTCACCCCTTTCCCGGTTTCATGCCCGACTCAGTGGAACAAAGCACAGATGCTAATGAGTTTTTTGCAAGCAGGCCTTTGGACTACTGTATGGGAGTGGATTTACTGGTATCCCAGCGGAGGTATACTCTAAACATGTTCCCCCTCGGTCCTGGAATGCAGAAAAATACATAAAAACAATCTTATAGGGTAGCTAAACTTTATATATTGTGTGATTTCAAACCCATTTTAGAATGGAAAAAAAGTGAAAAATGAAAAAGTGGTACATTTTGGACAACATTTCAAATAATTAACTCAATTTCCTCTTTTTCCTCACATTTATGGGTGATAACATATTCTACCAACTTCCCTATTGTGGTTGAAGGAGGCACATTTAAGAGTTGAACACGAGATAGTTCTATCGAAACAAGCCGCTGCTTAAGCAAATATGACAGTTTGACTTTGAAAGGCCAGATCCATCAGACCCATATGAGGGACCATTATCACCCTGAAATCAATGGCTTTACAACAATACCCCCCCACTCCTCCTCCCCCCTCCCCCCTCCCGCCCACACAGTGCAACTGTTTGGATCATTGATAACCCAACCCAGGAAATAGACCTAGGTGTGTCCCAGTGATACCTGTGCATATTGGAGGGAAGCTTGTATTAATGTATGAGATGCGCTCTCTTTTCTCTCTTTAAGTATGTCACTCACATCTCTCGGTGTTTCACACGCCCACGTTTTGGCGGGCTGGAAAAAGCGCTGCAATGGTTAGATCAACTTTCTCTCTGTGTTCCTGCCCTCCTTCCCTCAGCGAGCTTCAGATGCCACATTGTGTTTGATCTGTCAGAATACAGTTTTGTGTGAGGAAGGTTGACAGGCAGCAGGATTTGGGCCTGAAAATTTTGCAAAAGGGGAAAAAAAGAAAATGTTCTAAATATTAAAAATACTCTGGCAGTGGTTGCATAATGGGAACGAGATTTAAATGTAGTTTTTGCAATACATTGCCATAGCTACGTTATACAAGACTTATTACACGGCTTTGTTGAATACTAGATTCTGATTGGTCAATCACGGCTGTCTGTTATTTCTTTATAGCAGACCGTTGCTATGTATAACGGACTGTTGCTATGGGCGCAATTCTGATGTCGGACTCTGGAGGATGGTTTTTGTGTCACATCATTGATTACTTAAGTAAGTTGCCATGTTATAAGTAGGGATGCACGGATACCGGATTAGATATCGGGCCGATACTGACTCAAATAGCTGGATCAGGTATCAGTGACAATGGGGCCGATCTATTCAAGTCAATTCTATGTTTATATGCTATATACTTTATATGCTGGAATTTCAATTCCTGTTTCAGTTTTGACCAATTTGTGGCTGTATTAAAAAGGTTTCCACCTGAATAGTAATTCCTGTTAATTTCGAGTATTTTTTTGCCAAGTTGTTTGTGTACGATTTATTATTTAAATAATAAATAACAAGTTGAAGAAGATTAATTATATGCACATCACTTAGATGCAAGGCTATCAGAACAGCGTCAGTAAAGAGAAAGGTAACGTAACTGAACACTACTCCATGCCACAGTATTTTTATTGACTATGTTTCGATCCTGCTTGGATCTTAGTCAGGTCAAAATGTTTGAAAAAGTGTTTGATTGGTGTGTGGTTACCACTTTTTCAAACATTTTAACCCGACAAAGATCGAAGCAGGATCGAAACGTAGTCAATAATAAATAACAATTCACTAAATTTAAATTAAGTATCCTATTTGTTACATTTTGTCTTACAAAGTTAAGAAAGCAATGTTAAGTCAGGCGTGATGTTGTCTTACACATTAAAGAATGATCCCGGTCACTTCCACACTGTGAGGCATACAGCTTAATTAAACACTGGTGATCGGTACTCAGTATCGGCCGATACCCAAAGCCCAGGTATCGGGACTGAAAAAGTCGGATTGGTGCATTTTTAGTAATAAGCGGGATAATGTACAGTTAGCCAGTCATTGTTGTGAAATAAACCCTGTCGCATCGAGGTTTCATTCATAACAATGACCGACTCGCTGTACATTATCCCTTACTTATTCATTCTTAAGACTGAATAATCAATATCCATGACATTAAGATCATTAAAATGTGTCAATTACATTATTTTTTGACATTTGTGGAGAACTGGGAGACACCTAAATTGACACCACAAAGCTTATCTCAGAAAAACAACTTGTCAGACACACAACTTGCTCCCGGCAGTCACAAATCAAATCAAGCCAACGACCTGAGATCAAATCACACAAAAGGCCTTCAGGTGTTAACGATGCTATCCACCCGCTAAAATAGAGGGGGAAGGGGGTGGGGGGGTATTGACAGCAACCAGGGAACAGACTATCGACACCCCTGAGCCATTTTCCTCACTGAGAGTCATCCCCAGCCGGCAAACACAACAGGCAAACAAAGGGCCACCGTCAAGAGAAAGCTCCTACCAAGACAGAGAAGATAGAGAGTGAGAATGGTGGTCATCAACCTTTTTCTCTTCAAAGCCTCAGGCTGCATTTTTGGGTCACAGTGGGTGAGGAAGAGTAACGACATTGTAATCGTTTAACATAACCAATTAGGAAGGGGAAGTTAGGTTTGCTTAGCATTTGGAAGAAATAAAATGTGAGTGGAAGACAGGCGAACAACTGCGGTTAATGTAAGGCATGTTGACTTTATGGCTGGATGTGTACTGTAAAGCGAAATAATGATAAAACCAAGAGGCCTCTTTGTTTTGGCTTCAAATGAGACAGTCTGTAAATAATGTGTAATCCATACAATGTGTTCCCTTTATGCAAGACAGGGCAGGCTGAATGCCTTTTCATTGTATGCATACGGTACACAACAATGTACTGTATACTGGGTTGAAAATGAACCACGGTTGCCCTCTAGAGGTCAGAAATGAAACATTTCAAAGATGTGAGTTTCCACGCTGAGAACGGGAGGGGTACTGCTCCTGATTACTCAGTATTGTTGTAGTGATGGGCAGTAGCTTTTGGGCGTGTGCACATCAAAATGTTAAACCTGTAATACATGTGGCACCGTGGCTACACTCCGCTCTGTTTTTCACAGTAAGCGCTGTGACTGTTGAGCTCCCTGCTGCTGACATTTAAATACGTCAGATGAATTTTAAACGGTGAATTCATCTTTGGCTTATGCAGTCTTCCATTAGAAAAAAAAAGGAAAAAAAAGCAAGCAGCATTTAATAAATGATGAAAAACACAATGACTAATGTATGTAATGCTTTAATTAAATATCTTTTCTTTGATTTAAAAAAAAGTGCAGGTACTTGAGGGGAAAACAATAATAATTAAAATTGATTTTGAGTGATGGGAGGCAAAATAAATCAAAAAATGTTTATGGAATCATCGTATAAAAATAAGAGCGAGAGCCCAGAAACAATAACACAATGTTACCCTGCACACTCAGCCTGCTGCGTTACTTCAATAAAAGCCCTAGATTAATTTGAGATGTATGAGTTGAATGCTAAGTGAGGTTAATAAAAGCACTTAAAGAAGCATTAAACAAACAGATGGAACAAAAAAATCCTGACTGAAATATTCACATATCTGCAGCACAAACATGAAAACCCAAAGTTAATAGGACAGAGATTAAAAAAAAGAAAAGAAAGAGTTGAAGACGTTTTCCCTACAAAGAAAATATGAATCATTAAATCGTGGCCACTGACATTCTGATCCTCATGCTTGGTCATCATTAATAATCGGGATGTGCTTTCATTATAAACCATTAAGAAACTAAACTTTACAGATTCTCACCAGTGATTCAAATCTTTGACACAAGAACATTTTGAAGGACACACACAAGAGTTAGGAACTATATAAATACCCCTTCTGATCGGACTTTCAGTTTCATCATACCAAAAATATTCAGAATAACTAGATAACCTAAATGGATTTTTATACAAAACAAAAGGATGAGTAAAGTAAACAAATAAATACAAGGAAGACATACATAGGTGTGAGTTTGTAGTGTGAGTGCAGTGGATGTGCGCAGTGTGTGTTTGTGTGTGCGTGTGTGTGTGATGGCCACAAGGCGGTGTTGTGCAAAGCTACAAGATGGCCAATGATCTGGGAAGAGAGGAGGACGATGGGAGACAGAAGAGCGTTAATGTTTGCCTTCTTCTGTCCACTTAATAGATCTTATAGCCGAGATAGAGGAATATTTAAAACAGTCTTCATATAGATTCTTTAGGATATAATTGTCATAATAGCAATACCTTCATTAACAATTTTATGATATCAAGAGTAGGAACAAGAAAATGACAAAGTTCATCAGCTGAGGTTTTCAATGGCAGCCTCGAATGAGGAGTCTCCTGCTTCATTGTCTGTCGAGTCCACAAAAGTTAAATTTTCCGCTTTGTTAAATAAGTGTTTGATGCCACCAGGACCAGCCTATAACTGTATGTGTGTGTGTGTGTGTGTGGAAATGGCCAAATCCACGCCCACCCCAATCAATCTGATCTCTTCTCCACCCCACCTCCATCCATCTGTACTCATTTGCATTGCAAAAGTTCTGCTCTCCTATTCCCAGGTATTCCAGCAACACTTATCTGTCCTTTTGATCCAACCCTATTTCCTTCCCTGTCTCTCTCTCTCTCTCTCTCTCTCTCAGAGGCGAGTCTGGGCCTCTGGGACGTAGATTTCGATGCTGTCTGCGCTCTCCGTGGCGGAGTTCTGGCGAAACGAGGCAGCCTTTTTGGCAGCCAGAAGACGCTTGCGAGCCTCGTGTCTCTGCTTCTCTGCTGAGGCCGACGAAGAGGTGGACGAGGAGTCCGCGCTCTTCTCGCGGCCCAGCGATGGTCGTCCCTTACCGGGCTTCTTTGACGCCGGGGCGGCCTCCTTCTCCTCGTCCTGTAGATGTTGGGAGTGATGAAACATGATGGACGGAAGGAGAAAAGACAGATACAAGACAATGAGAGAATGTAATGTGGAAACCGTCTTCAAGAGGTTCTATTAAAGTATAGGCAGGTTTTGCAAGACAGGACTTTGACAAAGACATTATGATAATGCAGATTGTTTTCGTTAAAAGATTGAAAACAGAAAAAATCTCGGACGGATAGACATTTGGTAAAAAACAGGCAAACATTGAGAGAAAAAAAACAGTCATTTATATGACAATTTTTGGAGACATGAAATGGTAACATGAATTAATGGTCACATTGGATCAAACTTAAAGAACAGTAAAGGGCTCACAAGACACACAGTCAATGCATTTGCATTGCAAAGCAACATAAAGCAAGAACACCTCTGCTAAAGATTCATAAACTTGACGCACACGCAAATATAAAAAGACAGACCACCGACCACAGAGAGAGAGAGAGAGAGACAATGACAGACACACAAACACAAGCAAAGACATTTAAACAGAGACTGCATTCTGTCACATGAGCAAGTGCATCTTAGCCATGCTCCACTGCAACCAGCATGCATGCTCAAAGCAGGGCTTCACATTTATAAAAACACACCAACGACAGCCCTCTTTGAGATGACTTTTTTTTCCATGCATGCCTAAAAGGGATCTCTCTGGCCCCTTTGTATCGGACGGGGAGGCCCTGTTAAGGAGTTCATCCCACGCAGGGGGAAGGAGGTAAAAAAGAGTGGGAGAAATGGTGGTGGTGGTGGGAGGAGAGAGGCCGGTTTCGGCGGCTTTCCTACCCCAGCCAGGGCACTGGGCAGCAGGGGTGGGAAGTACCTTCCGCTCAGGGGGCGACTGGGCAGCCGCAGACGGCACGGGCTGCCAGTCATTGGACTTGAGGTGGTAGAGCTCGTCGAACTTGAGGCTGATGTCCTCGATGGAGAGCTGCAGCAGGTCCCAGAAACCTGCAAGGTCCTGGGCGGTGGGCCGCGGGTTGGCAGTCACATTCTGACCAAGAGAAGAGAGACGGGAGTGAAAATGAATCAATGAACGATGAGGAGAGAGGACACAGTCAATGTTGTAGGGTAGAACATATGAAATATAGTGTACTGGAGAGTAAACAGCATCACAGATAGGGAAGAGGATGCATTCATGAATCAATTTCACGACAACTGAACAAAACTAATTTCACACAAGCCAGTATGTAGTGCAAACTAATGCCTTCAGTGTGCATACTGCACTGGTGTGAAAAGGACATTTAATGCTCAGCACATGAAAAATCAGCTTTTAAATAGGTGTTTGGCCTTGAAGTAGCAGAAAAATCAAAAAACACAGAAATGACTGAGTCTACTTTCAGTGCAACCATGGTAGACATCAGCGGTAGAGATGGATCAGGTCATAAAAAAACAAATAAAGAAATAAAATAACATTCTGCTCAACTTTATTTCGGAAGTTTTTGGCAAGTAAAAACTAGGCTATATTTCTAAAAATACGTTGTCCTAGATGTGTCCATAATGTGAGAATCAGGGCGGTGGGTGGGGTATCTGTGGATCAGCTTTTGTGGGTCACCACTATGGGTGTATTAGGAGAACTGGATACAGCGTTGGAGGCGCGGCTTCGTTCATTCTTAGGAAAGTTGCTCAGTGGCGCATGAAGCCAAAATGGCTCGACTTCCGACTGGAAAAGTACCCGGATCTTCCGCCGATCTTCCGCATCCATTGGGCCCATAGAGCAGGCACAGGGTCACAGCCGTCATGGTGTTGTCACGGCTCATTGCTAATTCCGCCTCCGAGCTCTCGCTCCAGCCTCGGTCTGGGTCTCATTCAGGTGAACGGAGGAAGGGAAAAAACTCTGTATTCAGCTATTAATGCATTTGACAATTTTTAGGACCTAATGATTTAAATTAGGGCTATTCAAGTGTTGATTCACCTAAAAAAAAAATGATCCGCTTAGTTACAGACGTCTCTTTCCCAATGTAAGTCTATGGGAAAAAGTATTTTTGGGCCCAGTGACATCACGTGACGGACACAAAAGTTGTAATTTCACCATTTGGCCACTATGAAAATTGGGATCAACGACCGGCGCTCTTCCTGGGGTCTTGGTCACCAACAAAAACAACCATGCCAATTTTTGGTGGTCCTGGTTTGAAAACAGTGTTGTTACTCATCTTCACATCCATTCACTTCAGCAGCTGATGCTATGTGAAGAAGGTTAGTGCCACTACAGAAAGAGAAGCCACAGTCAGGCCAGCTGTGAGTACCTGTTGTAGCTTCTGGCTGAGTACTGATTTCATCTTATTGTAAATAAATTTCGTCAAAATGTCACTGAAGAATTGTGTATTTTGTTCAAACAACTTGTGTGTTTCTTTGCTTTCTGGTACAATATTACTGTCTCTGTTTATGCCTTTATTAGATAGCTGACAGTAGAGAGATGACAGGAAACGAGTGGAGAGAGATTAGGGAGCAACGTGCAACAAAACCAGGGAAGATGCGGTTCATGTTGGGCGCCTCACATCCCCAGACTATCACGGTGCCCCAATAAAGGTGTTTACTGGTAGCTTATTACTGTCCTACACCTCTGCACTGCATTACTTACACCCTGTACTCGTCATCAAGTGCTGCTCTTTCCATATTCACCACTAGAGGGAGCCATTTTACAGCTTAATTCTTTTGCGAAGCTGAACTCCCAGCTGAGTAGGGCTTTGTAACATAAAAAAAAATGCTATAAATGCTTCAACATAAGTAAAATAAGCCTGTATGTTGAGCCATACAAAAAGAAATGTAATCATTCAGTGTCACATTAAGATGAAATGTAACAACAGATTAAACCCCTCACTAGTTCACAAACAGCTGCCTCTGTGTTTATCGTTTATCACAGATTGGCAAACAGATGTAAAGTAAATCCTGCTCCGACTTCTTTTCCTCTGACACAGCCACAGTCTGTGCAGGATCCAGGCTATTCTTTATATTTAAGATGCTGTTAAAGGAGCAGTGAAGTTGATTTGCTTGACTAATGCTAAATGATTTCTTCACAGTGGAACTTCTGTTGTGTAAATATCACAATGACAGCATTTAACACAGTGGCTTAAAGTAGACAGGTTGATGTGGCTGTGTGATGTTGTTTCTTGCTACCTGACCCGAGCCTGATGGGGCCCCTGACAAAGTATCAGGCTACATGTCTGGATTAGGTCATTTTGTTACGTGCGGCCTTGGGCTCGGCCTGGTTAACCTTCAAATATAATCTATTTCCATGATGACAGTTTCTTATTACCATTATGACATTGTGTGATTCTTAATTGCACCTCTACATGTTGCAAGTACAGGCGTGTTACATTAATTGTCTTGCATGTACTATTCAACAGTCAAGTTCAGTTCATGATCATCTGGCAGACATTTGGGAAGTTGAGCTTCAAATCAACCAACAGGTAAAACAGAGTTTATTGATTTGAGATGCTGTAGTGTTATAGTATCATGTGCTGGTAGTTGGCTACAGTTTGTATAACGCCATTTCCAGTAAAACACGTCAACAGAGAGGAATGGCTTATTGGCTTATTATAAGCTCCTTGTATTTTGCGCTGGTGGGCCCACCATGCCTCATTCTGCCTAATATGCTGTGTATCATATGGCTGTTCCCGGATTAGTGTGAAAGCCTTTACGTTATCGAAGCAAGCGTATCTGGCAGAAGACGGAAAAACAAAAATATTAGGTTTGGTTAAAAAAGCGTGGGTCTCAGTTTCATGCCCCTGCAGACCAGAGGACCTGTACTATGAAGCCAGTTCAACATACCCGGGTCGTCTTCTCGTTATCTGGCTTAACTAACCCTAACAAATGCGATTCCATTAAGCGGTCCTACGACGGTGGTTATTAACTCGGTAATTCAACCCGGGGTTTCTCAATCTGGCTGTGAGCGCGGTCACATAAAAAGGGGCGGTGTTTGCAGCATGTGACCAATCACAGACATGGACAAGTCTGCTGACAGCAGAGCGCCACATTTTACAAACCAAGAGCAAACTATAATATTAAACAAATATGGAGAAGTTAAACACATAATCCAGACTCCACACAATTGAAGCTACCAAATGCAGGAAGGACAGCTGCCAAAAGAAAAAAATGTAGTCGTCTAGATGGGGCAGTGATGTATAAATAGCTTTCAAAATAGAATGACTGAACAAATTACAGTAGCCTACATTATGCCCTTTGGTAAGAATGTGGCGGGTATGACTATTTCATATGGCTATTTCAGCCTTCTTTCAGCTGCGTCCCTGACTCCAGTGGTGTGAAACGGACTTGAGGGCAAGTAAAAAATAAATAAATATAAAAACATAATTCAAAGTGGTAAGCACCCACAGCATAAAGCCAGCTGTCCTTTCTGCATTTGTCAGTTTAAACTGTGTTGTTTTTAGCCTGGATTATGATTTAAACTTCTCCGTCTTTGTGTAATATTACCTTATTACCTCTTACCTCATTACCTTACCGAGCTCTGATTGGTCACTAGGTGGTGCTTTTATACAAGTTGATCTCTTATCTGGAACATAACCTGCTCCGGAGCACGTTAGGTGTTCAGCATAAATTACCATGGTGATCTACCCCGGTAAGAAATTAAACACCATCGTAGGATGGAAAACCCAGGGTTAACCCTGAAGTTACCTCGCTAAGCATCACAGAAAGGGCATATACACACCAAGTTTTGTTCACACAGTCCCCGGAACTGCTGGAACTTCTGGGCCATTAGGAGCTGGGCACTTCCTACTGCACTGCGAACCTTCCCCAGCACTGAAGAGAGAATAACAATCAACACAGATACATTTGTAATGAGTTCAACACACATTCATTTGAGATATTTTGATTGTTTATCTCTGAGGCATCCTGTTATTGCAGCTATGGATGACACACAAACCCAGTCTTCTCTGCTGTAGTGATGTAAGACCTCCCTATATCGAAGGCACAGCATATACTGTATATTAGCCTGCTGTCTGTCAGTGGTCCCTAAGCTTGTCTGTTGCTGTATCAAAACTAGGACAAACATCTGCCCAGACAAAATTGGGACTCCTATCTGATCTATCATTGCAAAGTAATGGCAATGTGATTATAGTGTGGTGAGACTCAGCTCTGCTGTACAGATTTGCATCAGATTTTAATGCACGCACATTTATTCTGAAAAAAACAACAACATATGAGCTCACAAAGACACAAAGAGCCTTGTTCATACAGAGATGTGCTTCTGATATGAACTGAGCATCCAAAGCCGTCTTACTGTTTATTTGTTTATGTGTACAGTGTGTGTTTGTGTGTGTGCGCTCACTTGCTGAGCACTGATCTAATCTGGAGGTTTAATCAGTTCCAGAGTAGATTTGTGTAATTCTGGGGATTACAGGCCTGCTTGTGTGTGGTAACCCCAGGTATTACCGCCTCATCCCCTCCATGCTGAGTACGTCTGATGGAGTGATTGTAGGGCCTGAGGCAGAACCCTATAACCGAGCTCTGAACCACATGGCGAGGTCAGACAGCAGCAGACCTCTGGAAGGAGGCTCAGGGATGCAGGGTTCATTCAGAAGGCCTGCACAGCAACGCTTTGACTGTACATTTGGCTTTCTTCGGCTTTTTCTGGGCCAAATAACTGAAGATTAGTTTAGGAGATGGACATTCGTTATGAAAACCTAAGAGTAAACCTTTAGAATGTAACTGGGTATAATCATTGAAATAGAAATGAATCATTTCCAGTTTTGTATCGCTAGCGGCTAATTAAACTAGGACTGTCAATTGATTAAAATATTTAATCGCTATTAATTGCAAGATTGTCCATAGTAAGTCACGATTAATTGCAAATTAATCACAATTTTTATCTGTTCAAAATGTACCTTAAAGGGAGATTTGTCAAGTATTTAATACTCTTATCAACATGAGAGTGGGAAAATATGCTTGCTTTATGCAAATGTATGTATATATTTATTATTGGAAATCAATTAAAAACACAAAACAATGACAAATATTGTCAAGAAACCCTCACAGATACTGCATTTAGCATAAAAAATATACTCAAATCATAACATGACAAACTGCAGCCCAACAGGCAACAACAGCTGTCAGTGTGTCAGTGTGCTGACTTGACTATGACTTGCCCAAAACTGCATGTGATTATCATAAAGTGGGCATATCTGTAAAGGGGAGACTGGTGGGTACCCATAGAACCCATTTTCATTCACATATTTTGAGGTCAGAGGTCAAGGGACCCCTTTTAATATGGCCATGCCAGTTTTTCCTCGCCAAAATTTAGCCTAAATTTAGAGCGTTATTTAACGTCCTTTGCAACAAGCTAGTATGGCATGGTTGGTACCAATGGATTCCTTAGGTTTTAGTTTCATATGATGCAGTATCTTCACTCTAGCTTTAAAACTGAGCCAGTCAAAACAGCCTCATTCACTACCTCACAATACAACTTCGTCTAGAGTTGGAAACTTGGAGGCAATTTAAGAAAAAGACTTGCGGTTGTAGAGTACCCTGGCGGCCTTACCCTCCTCTGAGAGCTGGTTGTCTTTGGTCTCCTGCTCCATCTGCTGGCACCACCCTTCCATGCGTCCCGTCTCGGCCTGCAGCAGCTTCAGGAACCAGTGGCCGTCTCTCCGACACAGAGTTCCCCCTCCTCCGCTCTGGGGAACGCTGCTGTTGCTCCCGTTCCCGCTCTCCAGCCAAGGGTCTGGAGGCGGAAGAGACGAGGGGTCCAGCGCTGGGTCCAGGCTTTCTGAGAAGGAGGAAGAGCTACTTCGTGTGGTGGTGCGGTTGAGGATCTGCCTGGGCGGTGGAGGTGAAGCGGCGTCACCAGTAGCGTCACCGTTGTCTAAATAGTCCTGTCCGATAGGGGTGCTCGTGGATTGGCTGGCGCTACTGACCATGACTTTCTTCTCAAAATGTTTGGCGTTATTGATATGGGAGATGACAGGGATGTCCTGTGTGTCTGAGTCTGTTTCTTGTTTTGAGGCCATGCTACTGGAGCGACTGAGCCTGAAACAAAGGGTGAGACTTACTGTTACAGGTGGACAGGTGAACATGTTAGTTTTCTTTGTTCACTGTTATGTGCTACAACAGTGGACAAACAAAACAATAAATTATTCAAGAATTATGTCTCCATTACTGGAACAAACACACGATACTTAGTTTCGACACTGAGTCACTTCTGCTGGTCAATATAGATATAAATAAACAGGATCGCTCCGAGATCAGGCTTTGATGACAGTGCACTCTTAACTGATATCAACTGATCTCTTATCAGAACAGGCTGAAAAATGAACGCTGTCTGACTCAACATTATTTCCATTTCTTGTTAGAACTCAAGAAATGCTTACAAGCGGCGATTCAGTCAGATAATGAAATGTTATGAGTGCTTGACTGAAGAATCTTAACCGATATCAGAGGAGGACAAGAACAGCAGAAGACGGGAAAAGCACAGGAGGGATTAGCACATTGCACAAAAGTGTGTAAAACACTGATTAAAAACACAAGGAAGGACAAAAATGAACATAAGAACTCTAACTGGTTATGATTATAAAATATCTAATCGGGACTAAGAACAGCTGCTTCATACATAACACTAAATGCAGCATGCAAAAGTAAGAAAATACAGGAGGAAGGCATGAGGAACTTCCTTGTAGGGCTGCAAAATTAATCAAAATTGTATCACAATATGGCCTACTGCAATATTCAAATCACAGGAGGCGATATTTGTACAGAAAATATTTGTTAAAGGCAAAATGTGTGCCAAAATACCATTTTAAATTAAATATTGTCGTGCTGAAGAGATGTTCTGGCCTGCACATCATATATCTACAGACTTAAGAAAACATCTTGTTTGGTACAGATCTCCATGACGATCTCTTAAGAAAATGAGAATAATGATGTTAAAATTATCATCCCCTCTAATATCGCAATTGCAAAAATTGTGCAGCCCTACCTCCTGGCATTCAAAACATCACGAGCATAGAAATGCAAACTCCACTGCAATAACCCCAGAAATGAGTCTCAAATATTTAGTAAGCAGAGACAGAGTTTAAACCGTAACAACTCATGCCAGGAATCTATTTTAACACCACCAATACAACACACAAGGATAGTTTTCAGACGCAAACACATTCACATTGCTTTCACATTTACATAGCTTCTGTAAAGGGAAAGAATAGTCAGAGCAGTGTGTGTGGCTATAATATAAATTCCTCACGTTGTTACAAGGACAGGAAGAGGACTTACTGCCACCCGTCCTCCACCTGTACTCCTATTGACTGAAATCTGGCCAACGGCGGGGTCTCCTCTCGTGGAACTTCCTGAATACAGTCAACCTTAGAACAGATGAACGAAATGAAAAAAGCATAATCACTGACCAGGTCAAAATTACAAACAATAACTCAGGCTGAACTCTGTTCAGAGCTGGCATTTACATGCGTCCTGAGGTATCCGATCACAAGTTGACAGCTGTAAGTACGTCTGTTCACACCTGGCATTAGAATGCGTCTCCACATGCGTCTTGAGCGACCTCTTGTGATCGGATCTCACTCCGCGCTATATGAAAATAAACACGTAACGTTAAACACGTGGCTAATACAGCAGACGTGACGTAATATTACATGAACGCCAGTAGTAATATGCTACATATTCATGAATTTGGGTAGGCCTACATTTTATTAAAGCAAATAAAAGGTTATTGTTCCGGCATCGCTACCTTTGTGATCCGATCACTGAGGATGCATGTTAATACCAGGTCTGAACAGGGCCTCAGAAAAACTAAAATCTGGGCACGAATGATGTCATAGACGCCTAATTCTAGCCAGAATAAGTACAGTTTTGCAGGGTTTTTAATTTTCCAAGTGATAAACCAACTCTGACTGAGTTCTGTTAATGTGCATGGTCTGCAAAATGGAGAAAATGGCTGTTATTTCAGCACAGAACAGAAAGTTATGGTTAAAGGGGAACGCAGATAAAGTATACAGCCAGCTCTAATGATAGAGGGATGTTCATCCTAACGAGACCTTTAGCTTGCAAGCACATTTTTGGGCTTGAGGTGACACACTCAGACATAGCTGTACACCACAGAGGATTACTTTTTAAAATATTCTTTTTTCCTGGATTCAAGCAGAACGAGCTGCACTTCGGAAAACCCTGTGATCGGGGCTCTATCTCGACTGACAGCTCTAACAGCACTGATTCAACAGTCCCATTGCCTACCTGTATGCCAATGGAGGACAGTTTCCGCCTGGGTACTGGCGCCACAAAGGGCTCCTCTGCTGCTAGATTCCCTTTGTTTAATCCTGATTTCAGTGATTCATGCTGGACTACTGAGTCACTCGTCTCAGTGGAAGCATTAAAGGTGATGGGCGCGATCGGCTCTCTCGGGATGGCGATGGGAGTGGGGATGATGTGCGCAGGGCGGGGAATGCCCCGGGCCAGGCTGTTGGCACGGGTGCTGTCAAGGCTGTCAGAGGAGTTGCTGTGAGCGTGGCTCGACTGGCTGTTGACCTCTGACCTCCGGTCCTGCTGGTCCAGGTAGTTGTCCTGGGCCGACTCTGTGCTGCTCTGTACCGTCACGGAGATGTAGGGCTTGGAGGTTGTACGGGGCGGCACTGGCGGAGGAGCGGCCTTCTTACAGGTGGTTATGCATGTAGAGACTGGAGGAGAAAAGAGGAGAAGAAGAAAAAGGATTAGAAAATGACAGAGGTAAAAATGTTTTAGCAAATCTTTGAGAGTGAACTCAAAACAAGAACAAACCAATTCCAGAAGATATAAGTAGTACAGACAACAGCTCAAAGCATGTTTATCAGCATCATCCTAAGAGCTGACTAACACGTTTTGTCAGCATGTCCATGTCATACTGTACATGAATACACACGGACATTGTCGCATGAAAGCTGGAACACCAGCAGAATCAGGCAGGCATCCCATAAAGTGGAAAATCAAATCAGGCAGCACACTGAACAAACATACCGCTCGAAGCAGGTGACTAAATGAAATCACACACACGCACACAGCGCACTTTAAAGCCTCCATCATGAGACAGGTGATGAAATCAGTAAAGCAATTAGTAGATCATCTGACTCTGAGGACCGAGAAATTGAAAGGAGACATTTATCTGCACCGCTCCCTAACGCCAGACCAAATATGCCCTCCAGCTATAAAGGAGATAATAGAAAGTTAACCACAGAGACAGAAGGAGGGAAGGAAACCACTCAGACAAATCTACCCATGACAGACGCTAACGCCTATTCTCTTAATGATTTAATGAGTGTTATTATGTTATTAATGTCATGGATGTTATTGTACACCCAATGATAAATGAGGAGCCACACAAAAATGATGCAATTGGTAAAACTATACAAAAAAAACAAACAGCAGACGCTCAGTACTAAGCTTTGTTAATGTTGGATTATATTACACTGGTCACATGGTAGCATATAGAGGGTTAAAAATCTAAAGCTGAGCTCCTTACAGTGGTAACTTGTATGTGGGTTTACATGAAATCCACATAGCGTGAGTCCAGCACACAACAGAAAACAGCAGATTTTTTTTCACTAAAAAACCCTCAGTCAAACGTCTCCCTTCATTGCTCTGTCCTCTGCACGTCCGACTACATTACTTCACTACCAGTAGAGCCACTCATTCACTTATCTCATCTATCAACCAATCAATGGTCTGCGATGAGGTCAATGGATAACGTTCCCACAGTCTGAAGTGTATCAGTCAGAGCAAAAATAAACAGGAGCAGGATTTCACCCAGTGACATAAATGGAGCATCAGAAGAGATCAAGTTTATGGGCTACAAATAAAAAAATTAAGTTGAGACGTATTTACAGATTTCATTCATCTTGATGGTTTCAAAGTGCAAATAAAAAGTCATAATTCTCATGCATTATATAAGGACTCGAAGGCTCTTCTGTTGCCTGTATGAGTCTCTGATGCCTTCAATCAAGAGACCACAGAAAAGCCCCACATAGTAAAAAGCAGTGTGATGCTGGACCGCCAAAACCTAGAATCTAAACAGGGAATATTATTGTAACATTATGAACCCTGTGGCTACCATGTGATCCCTTAAACAGATGCTTTATTTGACACCGCACTGGGAAAAAAAAAACAGTGGAAAGAAGATGGAACCTGTACAAAACCACAGAGGAGTTAGTACAGAGAGGGACAGATGGTTTTTTGAGGCCGAAGAGAGAGAAATAAAGTTTGTTTAAATAAAAGCAGTGATGACAGCACAAGCTGCTCCATCAGCCTGTTATTAAATATATTTAATAATCATTTAATTTGTCTGTCAGAGTCTGTATATTGCTGCCTTTGACATTTTTGCTTAAAAAACATCAGGTTATGGTGCAGACCACACCGTAATCAGGAAATCAGTGGGACAGTTGAGGCCTTCGTAGGCTAATATTAACATCAAATATGATTAAACCAGATGAAACTGTGGCAGAAGCATTTCTAGAGACTGCTGTCAGGGATATAATTAAATGACCTTCCAATGAAATGACATAGTGTGTGCTCGCCTTAGGATGTCGTTTACATACAGAACCATTATCTGTATACAAGTGACATACTGTTCGCTGTGTAAAGTGGTATTGAACAACGACTATTGTCTATTTTATTGACTCTGGTAAGTGGGCACATAAAGTACCTTTCTGTAAAGCTCAGCCATTTTGCACTCAGAAGTGTAAAAGCCCGCACAGACATAAATCTGTGTATTAGCAATAATCTGGCGATACGTATCATTATACATATATCATGATATAGTGCGATACTGTAAGCAATTTTTAAAATCCAATAAAAGACAAAAAAGCCCAAGAATGAAATCTAATTTTAGGAAAACTGTCATAAAGAACATATCAACATATGAATAAAATCTGAGTTAAAAAAGTACTTTTTCAATGAATCAGAACAGTGAGATCTGCATTTGCATTCATCACAGCTCCTGTAACATCCAACATCATAGCACTACCTTTTTTATGCAATCCGAGCCACTGTAATCTTTGCATGTAAACTATGAATTAAAAATCAATACAGTGTTTTTAAGAATCAACACAGCATAACCAAACATTATATTGCAATACTCAAGTGCATTGATATTTATTTTTTTACACCCCCTACACAGACACAATACATAATCACCAGATTTGAGGTCATTGCATATGAGTCAAACTCTCAGAAAGACTGAGATTGTAATAAATAGTCACAATTTCCTGCGGTGTCATCCGAAAGGAAACTGCATAACAGCATTTGATGACTCCGTTAGGCACGGCATGAAGCGAACACTGTTTGTGCCTCGTGTTGCTGCACTGAACGCTGTTGTCATCAAGGATTTTGAAAAAGCCTTGCAGCAAACATGTGAGCTGCTGAGAAAATATTCAAACAAAAGGAGTCGTTGTTCATTGTAATCCGCTTCTTAGCTTTATCTCTAATGTTTGTGCAAGATCACCTATCATGAAATCTCATATGACCCCACACAACAAGCTGAGTGGCGTTGCCAAGCTGCTGTCAGTCAACTATTCCAGAGGATTGCATCAGCCTGAACTACGGCACCACGACTGGCTCCATGGTGCTCCTTTAAGACTAACTAAGTGCTTTTATGGGTTTGCACCCCTGTCATTTAGAAATGCAAGTTATTGCATTTGCAGTGTGCTACAGAGTTGTGCAGGGATGATGTGTTTTTGTAGAGCAAACAGGAAGTTAGCATCGCCCTGGTTCACTTGACAAAAAGCCAATGGGATTTTGATTTTTCCATTGGATTTTGGATTAATGCAGAAAGTAAGCACTGTGGCAAACAACTGTTTATGATACTTACATGTTTTAAGTTACATGTGATAATCTCCACAAATGAACACCACTTTATGATTTTTGAAGTGTGAATGCAATCGCCTGATTAATCACCAAACTACACCACTGTCGCATGAACGTGAGTATATACAAAGAGGTTGTAAAGGCGGACGAGCTGGCGTGATGACGTTTAGTAGTCTCATTAGGCACTTTTTAGCAACTGCCTTTTTTAAGAGAGAAAAATTCATGAGTAGGATATTTACTGACGTAACCACAGACCTTATTTCAGGCATCGAAACAAAAACCCATTCAAAAAACCCATTGACTTCAAAACAAGTGCATTTCTGGATTTCAGGATTAATTCGTGCAGCACTCTATTGACTGATATTTAACCAAAAGATCATGCAGTCTGTGTTAGATGTGTTTAAAGTTTGAGTTAGCTTCGCATAGTTTGGGCTTTTCCCTAAAATAAACTAACAAAAAACCCGATACAACCCAGAGTGACAGTGGATTCAGTCAAACCATTCTCTTGTGTTGGCACTGTGCAAAAGTAGCATGGAGCCAATCGCAGACTTGCTCTGCTATTTATTGGTTTCCAATCTTCTGATCATTCACTTTATCTTAAATTGAACATACCTGAACTCTTACACTCGACACTTGACTTATTCCAGGATAGAGCTCAGATTAAAGATAAATGCTGGCCCCAATCCAAGCTGAGACACTTAACAGCAAACTGCTCCGATGCACTCAAGGTTACATTTCAGTGATGCCAAAACACTTGATACCATCTGTTAACAACAGAGATGACACCCAAAACCACACCCAAACTGGACCATCTCCAGACCGCATCACAAAAAGAGACCGGACACACACACGCCCTTTTGGATGTCCAGCCCTCATGGTAAATAATAAGCTGACAATACAAACATCACTTGCTCACTGTGATGCTTTGACCGTTGGAACACACCCTCAGCTCCACATTTTAAGGATGGGAACCATCAACCCAGTCTGCTAGTCAGAAAGCTGTCCCCAACATCCACAAGATGTTTCAACCACAGCATCTCAGTGATATCCAGAGCGGTCATCATTTCAGAACAGATCTTGTCCAATCTATTTTAAGAAACCTGCAGTTTATCATCCATCACGGCTACACAGTACATGCCACTGACTAGCCATGTTTTATCCATCACACTCAGACCACTAGGGCTGTCCCGAATACCATTTTGTGGCTTCGAAGCTTTAGTGAGAAATATTCAAGGCTATTCAAATTCATATAAACAAGTCATATAGTCATTATAAGCCCATAGTGAAGCAGTACTATGCGACACAGAAATTGTAGGCTAATATCCATCTCTCTCACACATAGAGAGGGAGAGAGGGTCCAAGGAGAATCTCCTTCTCTTTATGAGCATCAGTTGCCTCTCACTCTTCAGTCAATCAGAAGAGAAACAGATCTCAGTCAGATATACAGCTGCTGTAAAAAGCAGCGAGCTTCAAAGCTTCGACCGTTGCCATGGTATTCAACCTCCAAATCCCTATTCAAATGCTTTGTTTTTTATTTCTTTATTTCTTTTATATATAGATATGTAATAGCAATGAATATATAAACCCCAAAACAGCCCATACAATATGGAATAATCCCACAACATTATTCATCATTCATATTCAACACTAATTATTATTAGTCATTCTCAGAGGGATATCGCTGTTTGTTGTGTATAGAGGTGTCTGTGTGTACAGTCGTGTGGCAGCGGCACTGTCCCGGGCATTGAAACGGGGGAGATGGAGACAGACAGTCAGAATAACATGTCGGTTGCTGTGCCTCACTGCTTCACGAAGCTTCGAATAACTTTGAATATTTCTCACCGAAGCTTCAAAGCCCAACAAAATGGTATTCAGGACAGCCCTGGATAGCCCATAAAAATGAATTTCCTGATATGTAGGCATATAAAGAAATGAATAAATAAATAGACTGTAGCCTATGCCAACATTTAGGACTAAAACAAAATACCTTGCTTTGTTGAAACTGCGTTTCAGCACCCGGGACACTGCTGCACACGCACCCACGGACACAAAACAGAGCTATCCGTCTGAGAATAACTAATAATAATTAATGTTGATGATGCACAATGAATAATGTAGGATTAATATTCCTTATTTCATGGGCAATTTGGGATCTTTGGAGTAATGCATATATAACAAAAAACAAACAAACCCTCCTGCTGCATTCGAAAACCGAGTTGGACGTTATTTACCATGGCAAAGGTTGAAGCATTCGAGTCAGCATTACTGACCACCATCCTTGTCTTAGGAAAACCTGCTGAGACAGCTTTTCACTGACCATGCTCCCTCTCATGACAGATATAGATGCTGGATAGAACAGGGCTGTCACTGTTGTGGCAGCTATGTGATGCGCCGGCTCCACTCCTGCATCCTAGTCTTCAGGATAGTTGACACTAACTGGTGTGAGAGGGCATAGATGTGTGTGTAAGTGTATGTGTGTGTGTGTGTGTGTGTGTGTGTGTGTGTGTTTGGACACCTGCCCTGCAGTTCTCCAAGTGTCACATCATGCTTTCGTCATTCTGAACAGAATTCCCCCTTAAGTCTTAATACCACAGAATCTGCTTTGCCCAGCAAAAACAAGCCCCAAAATCATAACCGACAGCTGCCTCTGAGATTAGACTGGAGATAAAGTAGTAGAGCTGGACACAATAAATGGGCCGGGCCAATAATATCAGCTGAGTTTAGCTTATGATAAATATATCAATGCTGTTTTTTGGCCAATAGCCACGGTAACAAGAAACTGCAGCAGAGAAATGCCAAAGATAAGTAAGGGATAATGTACAGCAAGCCAGTTATTGTTGTGAAAGCAAAAACAATGAACCCGCTAGCTGTACATTATCCCGCTTATTACACGGCTACTTACTTTACTCAAAAAACGGTCCGTCAGAGTCCGACATCAGAACTTCACCCATAGCAGCGGTCTGCTATACATAGCAACGGTCTGCTATAAAGAAATTACAGACCGTAGAACGCTGCGATTGACCAATCAGAATCAAGTATTCAACACAGCCATGCAATAATGTATATTAATTGGAAACAGTGTCGTCATTATAGAGTTTCCCCACCAGAGAGC
>CAKAOH010004354.1:966-38010 GCA_916701665.1 Sebastiscus tertius
AAATAAAAAATAATAATAAAATAAAAATGAGAAAAAATAAAAAAATAAAATAAAGAAATATAATAAATAAAAAAAAATTCTTTTAAATAAAAACACAATACTATTACTACTACTACTACTACTACTACTACTACGACTACTGCTCCTAATAAAGAAATAAAAATAACTGTAAATTGAAAAAAATATAAATGAGAAAAAAAATAATAAAAAATAAAGAAATATAATAAATACAATTTTTTAACTAATTATTTTACTACTACTACTACTACTACTACTACTACTACTACTACTACTAATAATAATAATAATAATAATAATAATAATAATGAAGAAAATATAAAGAAATAAAAATAACTGTAAATTAAAAAAGTCAGAGTGGAAAAAATAGTAATAATAAAAAATTAAAAAGATAATAATAAATAAATAAAATAAAAATAAATAAATATAATAAAACTTTTGAATAAAAACAAATAATAATAAATATAATAATAATAATTTGGAGGTTCATCTTCCAATGTCTAAGACCCTCTTTGCATTGGTAATAGCGACTTTTAGCCATTTCAAATATTTAGTGCTCACATCTTTGAGAGTACATTTATGAGGACCTCTTGTGGTATCAACTTAAGTTGACCTTAAGTTTCTTAAGGAATGACTCAGCAGTTCTTGAGTTATGAACTTATTTGCTTAGATATGTTAACGTTCATTCCCTCTGGAAAGACCTCTTAAGCTGCTACACATAAAAACAACGTGTTATATAATGGACAGTAGAACAATATGTTATATTATGGACTGAACTGGAAGCTCTGCCTCTCTCTCTCCGTGTGACAAATGAGACTTTCATTGGACAATTATCGTTTTCGGGATCGCAAACGTGCGAACAGAATTTGTCACTGTCACTTTGTGTGTTTAAGGGCATATTAATCAAGTGATTAATTGCCAGATATTACCCACTGAACATGGCCTGTGTTCCCATTCAAGTGCTACTTTGCCTGTGAGCGTGATTGGTTAATGATTACGTTTTGGGTTTTGTTTGCAGAGGGCTTCTGAATTGATTTGTTTTATGTTTAGTGGCACGTCTGAGGGCAGCTCTGCGTGCATTTTGACAATTTTTTATATTGAAGATGAAGACTGGAGGATATTTTCATTTCCTGGGCTGAAAACTAGGAGCGGCATTTTGTTTTGACAGTATTTATCCTTCATTTAGATATAAATCCACATTTTGAGATGATACATGGTGACTTTTTAAAAGTATTATAGCTTTAATTTCTGTTCCAATTTTAATGCTATTTTAAGAAGACATTAGCGAGTAGATTAACGTCTTTTCTGAATTATTACACTGATTAATTAAGATGTACATCGGGTTTTAATCTCATCTACAAATGATAGAAGGCTATATGTTGCCATGATTCTTTTTAGATGTATAGTGCACCATATATTCAGTTTCTCCCTCCAGTTTTATGACATTTGATCTCATGTAACAGCGAAAATACTCCTTACTTTGGTTTTAATTGTACTAAGGCTGCAACTAAGGATTATTTTCATTGTCGATTAATCTGTTAATTATTTTCTTGATTAGTTGTTTGGTCTATAAAATGTCAGAAAATGGTGAAAAATGCCCAAAATGACGTTCTTAAATGTCTTGTTTTGTCCACAACTCAAAGATATTCAGTTTACTGTCATAGAGGAGAAAAGAAACCAGAAGATATTCACATTTAAGAAGCTGCAATCAGAAAATTTAGACTTTTTTTCTCCTTAAAAAATTACTCAAAACTATTTTAAAAAATAATTTACAATTAATTTAATAGTTGACGACTAATCGATTAATCACTGCAGCTCTAAATTATACATCTTTTAAAAATAGCACAGACATTTATTGTCAATTAGATATTTAAAATTGAATCACAAAAGCCTTCTCACTGTGAGGTTGCACACCGATGCAAAAGTAAGTAAATAAATAAATAAAATAAAATAATAAATAAAATAAATAAAATAAATAAAATAAATAAAATAAATAAAATAAAACAAATAAAATAAAACGCATCAATGTCAACTGTTCCCAGTGATGCAGTAAATAATAATAATAAAAAAAGACAGACATAAAGATAGCGATTGAAAAGCTTACATATATAATCAAACAAAATAGTCTTTTTTCCACAAGTAGGCAGGTGTGTATGAGAATTTGTATATATGTAAACAAGTAATTTAATTTATTTGCTATTATTTATTTTGTTATAATTATTACATTTTATAAACTATCATTTTTGTTGTTATCTACGCCGAGTGTTCAGAGTTCATGCGTGGGCATTATGTTCAAAATCAATAAAGATATGTGACAGAAAAAAAAGACATATTTAGCCAAAACCCACCTATTGTTTATTTTAATAAAGTATTATAATATTTTTAGAATAAACCTTTAAACATTAGATCATATTAATTGTATAAACAGCGTATTTCAAATATTGAATTGTTTAAAATCATCCTGAATCATCCCTGACCCCTACATGTCCACATTTGTCTTATTTAATAATGCTTTTTATTTGTACTTTCTGGTTTGATTTTTGAAGATGCACCAGCGCTGTAATTAAACACTAGAGGGAGCTAAGCTAATGCATGATGTGAGCGTTTGCAGCAGGCCTTCCTCTCTCTCTCTCTCCCTCTCTCTCTCTCTCTCTCTCTCTCTCTCTTTCACACATACGTCAACACACACACACTTTGCTTTTTCTGCTCCAGTTCAAAAAACAATTCTAATTGGGCCTTTTTGCTCTCCTCCAACTCCACGAAAGACACGTACGTCTTCTCTGAACCTCCACTCTTAGATGCACAATTTAGTTTTGACAAATGTGATGTTTCAGTTAAATTGTTAATGGTGCTACAGGACTCTGCAAGCCAGACATCAAAGGGCATACATTAATACATACCGCTCATGTTATTTCTTGTTCTGTTTAGTCTCCCGGGGAGAGGAATACTCCGTCTAAGAGATCCTCCTGTTTTTTTTTCTTCTTAATAAACCCTGATATTTCTTTTCCTAAAGGTAAAGCACCTCGGCACGCAAATGAGGAGCTGATAAAATGAGGGATCTGAAAACGAGGGGGCCGAGCCGGATGATCCGCCGACGTTAAGAGGCGTGCTTTGAAGAAAATTCCTTCAAAGGAAAAACAATAAGTGAAGCGGTGTGTGTGGAAAGCTGGTGTTAAATACCTCGTGTTGTTCTGAAATGCTTAAAATCTCAATTGGCTCCGTTAACTGGCATCTGGAGAACAATGAGTTGAATCTGTTAGGGGTTTGTAAAAAGGCTTTTCCGTCTCCTTCCATATGCTGTTGCTTTGCATCTTCATATTAGGCAGCACACCTTGCTTCCACGCGCCGCGCGGCTGGATAATGAACGCTGGGGAACGCTGTGTTTGAGTGTGGTTTCTGATGTTTGAACAGCGCGAGGCGTGCTTGATTTACGGCGTGGATGGCAGCTTCAAGAGAGGACTTTAAAGATGGGAATTAAGTGTCTACTATTTAGACAAATTATTCCATATTTAATACACTTCAGTTACAAATAGAGATAGGTCCTAATGGTTCACCTGGGCCTTTTTGCATCTACAGTTTAAGATGTATAACAGTTGCTTTAAGGCTTTTTCAGATCTTAACAGATGTTGAAAATGTGAGAGAAGCTCACACATAACGGCATTATGCTAAATTGCAGGAAGAGATTGCGATGTTTTTGCACTACTTTGAACTGAAAATTCATGAAGGACAGTTAGACGAAGTCACGTTAAATGAACACTCGTGTTGTTGCCACAAATCAACAAGTTGGTCCTCCATTTCTGAGCTTCATCCTACTACTACTTTATACTTCACGTTTTGCATTAGGCCATGCATTAGCTGCGGTTGCCATGACAACGGTGCTTGTCCTTCCTTCTTCAGACAGCTTGGTTCCCAATCGTTTTTTTTTTCCACGTGACGGCGTCATGTTTCCCCACACATCGTAAATATTGAACATGTTTACACTCGAGCTGTCAAAGTTAACGCTATAATAATAATAACGCGTTAACGCACGAAAGTCCATTATTCAATCTCTTTTAGCTCTGGTTTGGTCTCCACCAACTCCCATGGGAAATATCTGGCTCTTTAACTGCCAAATGCTCCACTATGTTCAGGATTATCAGAGACTTTTCATTAAAAACAGTCGAAGTTAATGTGATAATAACAAGCAAATTTGTTTTAACGCTACTAATTTCTTTAACACATTAATGCAACTTGCTATTTTTCGGTTGCAGCGGGCTCAGTTTTAAAGCTAGAGTGAAGATGCTGGCATCATATGAAACTAGAAAACCTAAAGAATCCTATCATGTCATACTAGCTTGTTGAGAAGGAGGATAAATAACGCTCCAAACTTACGCAACATTTTGGTGAGGAAAAACTGGCATGACCAATTTCAAAGGGGTCCCTTGACCTCTGACCTCCAGATGTGTGAATGTAAATGGGTTCTATGGGTACCCACGAGTCTCCCCTTTACAGACATGCACACTTTATGATCATCACATGCAGTTTTGAGCATATTTTTGATGCTAAATGCAGTACCTGTGAGGGTTTCTGGACAATATCTGTCATTGTTTTGTGTTGTTAATTGAATTACAATAATAAACATATACATACATTTACATAAAGCAGCATATTTGCCCACTCCCATGTTGATAAGAGGATTAAATACTTGAAAAATCTCCCTTTAAGGTACATTTTGAACAGATAAAAAATGTGGGATTAATTTGTGATTAATCGCGATTAAATATTTTAATCGATTGAGAACCCTAATTTAATATTAATGATTTGATATCGGACTTTGGAGCCAATCAGGGGATGTAAAAAAACACTCTTACCATACTTCACACTGCAGGAATATCTAGAAAGATAATCTTTCGAAGCATCAAAGAATCAGGGCTTTGCTGATGATTGTCGGGAGGGGGGAATAAGACCCGGTGTGTACTCGGCATTACAGTTATGAATGGCAGATGCATAAACATGAATCCATGTCTTAGGGCGCAGTAAAAAAAAAAAGCAGCTTTGAAATGCAAACCTTTCCTTTGCCGGTACGACTTTGGGTTGCAATCTATTTGCATGAAGCTCGTCATCGGCGCCGTGGAGAGAAAAGCTTCCTGCCTCTTGTTTAGCAGATGTGTGGAGGAGCTGAAGACATGTTCATTTCTGACATTTTCCCCAACCTGCTGTGACACAAATAGACTCACTGTCACATGATGTATAGTCAACGATACATCAGGGACCAGGGAAAGCCAGGGAAAATGGTTGTCGACTAAAAAGAGCAGTGAGCTTTTATAAGGCTGTGTGAGAAATTTCTAGATGTTTTATGATATTATGTGGCAAAAAAACTCTTTTGAAACCCGGATGAAGGTATTTCTTTTAGATTTAGCTGCTCCTCGAGGCACGTAGCGCCTTACTTTATCTTTAAAATTAAGACTTATTTTACCAAAACGATTATTTAAGAGACAAATCAAGTGCAAGTAGAATATGTCAGTTTTTTCCTGTAGCTGTGGTTCTGTTGTTTTCGGGTCTGCTGCTATTTTTTTGAGGTAAAAAGGCCCATCCTTGTCCGTCTCATCTCCGTCCTCTGAGGTCAGCGACACCCTGGAGGCTATATCACCTCCTCCGCTCGCCGCTGTGCTCTCAAACGTCTCGCCAACGAGCCTGCCAACTGTCTTAAGCGTCTCTTAACCAGGTGAGACACGGACGACCTCCCCTCGCAACCTCTGCATCCTCTTCATGACAGGAGAAGAGCTTTGTGTGTTTGCGTCGATTGCGTTTGGCATTTTCGCTGTGAAGTCTCGGACCTCGCCGCGGCGCCACGGGCCGTTACCCGTCAGGTCTGAGACGCCGTCGACGGTTGATGGGAGCGGGAAGGGGCCAGGTAGAGGTGGACCTGTCAGCGCTGATTTGTCAGGCCTTCACTCACCGCCTCTCAGGCGCCAACAGAGGCTCGGCTGCACGGTTTCGTTGAAGTCTGCACTTAGTCAGACGCACATTGACGGTCATTTGTCTCCTCTCTGCTGTCCAAACAAGAGAGAGTCTCTTGAAGAGTTAATTTATTGCTGTCTCGGTGGATCACCTTCAGAAGAAAAAGAGTACAGGCTGGTATGGCAGAGCAATATAGCTATAACACTGTGTTATTTATTAATTGTTTTATGTTATGAACGCTGAAACAGCACTACGGTAGTGCTGTAATGTTCCTAACTGGTAATATTTTGACTTCTAACAATGCTGTGTATCCTGCTCTAACTGCACAATGAATTCATGGTGGAGGAAATGCACTTCATAAATGACAAGTAGAATAATAAAGACTTCCTCAACAACTTCCTTGAAAGCAATTGACTCCTGCTGTGTGAGGGAAATGAGACCTTCCAATAACGGCTGTAAGACTGCCGGGATTTATTCACGTGGAGCGTTGTTTACGCTACAAATCCACCACCTTGGTCGTCATAAAGCTACGTCGGGCAGCAAGAGGTCTCTTGAAATAGTAACTGACTTGAGCAATTAATCGGTGTGAGTAATTTATTAAGAAAAATCCTCTAATTGCAGCTTCTTTAATGTGAATATTTGCTGGTTTCTTTCCTCCTCTATGACAATAAACTGAATATCTTTGAGTTGTGGCAAAACAAGACATTTGAGGACGTCATCTTGAGCATCTTGGGAAACACTGATCTACATTTTTCACCATTTTCTGACATTTTCTAGACCTAACAACCGAAATAATCGACAGATTAACCCTCTGAGAGCTGCGGGATTGCAGGTGATCCTGACCGACTTCACTGTCTTTCAGAGGCTGTAGCAGGTTCAGAATTAGAGCTGGAGCGAATGTACAGATATCATATGGAACTAGAAAACCTAAAGAGTCCACGTCATACTCGCTTGTCGGACAGGAGGCTTAATGACGCTCCAAAGTTGTGCTCAATTTTAGTGAGGAAAAACTGTCATGACCATTTTCAAAGGGGTCCCTTGACCTCTGACCTCCAGATGTGTGAATGTAAATGGGTTCTCCCCTTTACAGACATGCCCACTTTATGATAATCACATGCAGTACAAATGTGTTATTTTCTCCTATTCCAAAATGATGTATTTGAACATTTCTGCATCCTGGGGTCCCTAAACAGTCTTTGAATTACATAAATTGGGTCTCACTGTAAAGCTGAGACTCTTGTGGATCCAATGAGCTCAACTGTATTCATGTGTGATGATGTTAATCCTCATAGGAGACATTTCATTGTAAGTGTCCCATGTGAAACGACTGTGGCATAGCGCCATCTCCTGGAAGGTCAAGTCTGTTCAATTTAACCAGGAAATATAGTTTAGGACTTCGTTTTTATTTAGTTTCAGTCTACTAAACATATTTGCTACTGCTTATTTTCATTTTAGTTTACTATAATTACCCTTGTCCGTGTTTGAAGCTGTAGGACGTCGTGGGAATGAGATGCTCTTCTGTTTGTCATTTTAGTCTTGGATGAGTTGAGACGTTTAAAAATCATAATAGATAAGTAAAACAATATCTGAGACATCTTGGAAAACAATTGTCCAGGCATGCATCTGCATTTTTTCCAGTGTTGTGTAAAGTTGTTTAAAGCGGTGGTTTGTTTAAACTACTCTGGGCTCTGCGCTGTAACCTTTTTTAGCCATTCAGCCCTTCCTTCCCCTCTCCTGCCTCTTGATTTCCCCAAAGTGCCGTGTTTTATGTGTGCTTTTCTTTGGAATCGGAGGGAACTGGCAGGGTCGAGAGGAGCAGAGACGACCGTCCGAGACGTGGGAGAATGAAATGAGGTGGCTGTTTATTCTCCCCGCCAAAGCCACATACCTTTTTAGAGTGGCTTTGGAGCGCGGCCTAAAACAACACCAGAGGCCATGTACACAAATTACACGTCTCGCACTGCGCAGACGGTTGGATGGACGGATGGGAGGATGGAAGAGTGGAGTTCCCACTGAAGAATAATAGCGGTCAGATATTGTTTTCTTAATACGTAGATGTTTTTAGATCACCTCGGAAGATTGCGTTGCCAAATGATCTTTTTTTTTATCTTTTAGTTCACATCCATTTTTTACTATCTTCAGGCAGAGTTCATCTGGAGGCCGCACAAGATTATACAACACCAAGTTAAGAGCTCATGTTTCATTTTACAGAGGAAACGAACGGTGACTATGATAGATTACAGCTCGGAAGAATCCTCCTAATTGAAATGAATATCATAATTTTTCCTCTCATGGTATTTTTCTTGTCTGCCCTCAAAAGCCAGACAAATAGGAGTAGACCCACATTGTGTTCACACTGTAGTAATAACAGGGCGTATTAGTAATAAATGCCACACCGGTGTTGTGGTTTTTATATCTCCGGGGGAAAATAACATCCAGCATGAGAATGATGGGAATCCAACAGAAATAGTTTCAAGAGCTTCAAGTTGCATTTAAATCTTTTAACACATATTATATAAAGGTTTGTTGTATAATAATACCTACTTATACCTTTATTCCACTGGTTTTTGTTGAGTAATCAGCGTAGAAATTACCCTCTTTTGGTAGTTTTGGTAGGATTTCTTTAGTGGATTAGTAGTTTCTCATGCTGAATGACTTCTATCCAGATTTATTTAGACTTATATCTAGATTTAAAGTGGTGCTTTTGTGTACTTGATGATTATTTTTGTATTGATTTCGATAAATCGATTAATCTAATGTCTAATTTAATAATTATTCTGAAGATTATTTTTTATTTTTCTGATTAATTTAACAATTTATTTACCCCAAATACATATCTAAATATTGTCTTAATATTTCAATATTTATTCTTCTCTTAAAAACAAACACATGTAACAAGATAATGCCTGATCAGAAAAATACTGGACCTCAAATTCAAAAGAATTGCTGTGACACATAGATTAACAGTATTTTACTTGACTTTGAAACTTAAAATGGTTATAATATGGATCACTGGAGTGACATGCAGTTAAGATAATCAGTGAAAAATGTATTTTTGCGTCAGTGTGGGGAAAAAAATCAAAATTATTTACTGGCCGTAACAATAGTCTGCAACGTTAGTTTAAGCCAATAACAACGTTTGACGCTTGGCAGCAGTGCAGAAATTACTTTTAACATGGGGTTGATGAAGAAACCTGTAGAAAATCAAGTTTTAAGTGTCTACTACTAGCAGAAACATGTTGATAATCCTAATATATCATGCTTTGGTTTCACTCTCAGAAGTATCCATGCATAACAGTTGTACTGCTGTGACATTTCTAATGCCGTAACAATAGTCTGCAACGTTAGTTTAAGCCAATAACAACGTTTGACGCTTGGCAGCAGTGCAGAAATTACTTTTAACATGGGGTTGATGAAGAAACCTGTAGAAAATCAAGTTTTAAGTGTCTACTACTAGCAGAAACATGTTGATAATCCTAATATATCATGCTTTGGTTTCACTCTCAGAAGTATCCATGCATAACAGTTGTACTGCTGTGACATTTCTAATGTGGGTGAGATTTTTTAGCTTGTTCTCCGGGGGAATCCATGCTTTGACGATGGCAATGTGCCGACGCAGGTTATGCAAAACTACGAATTTATGCAATCAATGATGTTGATTATGTCAACAAATCACCCCGGCCCAGTCGCCAAATTGTGTGATTCTTTGCGGAGAAACTCAGTTTGACAGATCGATTAGTCGACTAAGAATTTCTTTGGTTGAGGACAGACCTAATAGAAATCTTGCGTCATTATTTTCCTCACTTTGTCGTTGCCTATCATGAATATTCAGCTACACTACCAGGCACCTTGTGGGCTTTTTGTTTCCTCATAAATGTTTTAAAACCTTTGCTTTGTTTGCTTATGTCAAGGAAATGCAAAGACATCCTGTAGTGTTTACCTACCCTGAGCTGTGTACGAGGCTGTCCTCTTTTTTTCTCTCCTGTTATTAATTTGTGTCTGGCTTATTTATTATTAGGCTTGTCTAAGCACTTTATCTCTGCTGCGAAAAAAAAACTGCTGCACCAATAAAACTGTATTATTATTGAGACTATTCTTATTTACTTTGCGCTTAAGTAACCTCAGGAAAAGTGACGATTCCTGGAGTGTTTACTCACATTAATCTGCTGTGTGAGCTGTGATCCGGCCTCCCCCATGTGACTGAGAGCCTGGACCCGTCCCGGGGCTGATAGGGGCAGGACGGGGTCAGTGTGAAGCAGGAAATGGGGGTTCCTCAGCGCCGAGCTGATGATGACCAGCGGCCTGGAAAGCGTACGCCCATCCATCACGACAGTCCCTATCTTCCACGCCGTTACGACCCGGCTCAGTGTGTGAATCGATGTCCACAGTGTGTGAGCAGAAAGTGTAGCTCGTGTTGGGGTTGTTGTGAACGCAACGCTGCTGATTGCTGTAATTATAGACTTTGCTATTCCAGTTCAGAGAGAGGGGAAGGGAGCCCTTTGCTGTTTGGTAATTGTGTGTGAAAAGGTGGAAAAGCAGGGTGGGTGATATCATCCTTCCTCCGAGAGATGAGAGTCAATATTCCCTGTGTGTATACGTGTGTGTGTGTGTAGGCTCAGTATTGTTTGGCAGTCAAACATTACATTAGTGGTGCTGTGGGCTTTGACACACCCCAGCTGTACTTCGTGTGAGAACGCAGGTTTGTGACTATTTTGGATTTTCCATCCAGTCTGCGGCGCGCTGAGACGTAATCACATAGCCGTAGCAGAGCCCTGGTTATTTATTCTCTCCGCCGACAAAAACACACACAATCAAACACACACACAGGAACAACCAAAGTTATACAAAGCAGGAGAAACACGGAGCTACAAGAACAACAAGGGTAAAAAAAAAAAAAAAAAAAAAAACTGCCCATAGGCCGCGCAGAGGCGACCACAGCTGCTGGCTGGTGGAGCAGGCTGCTGGATGCTCCGAGGCTATGCAGATGTTGAGACCCTGCAGCTACGTTAACGTACCTTTTAACCCCGCCCCCGCCCCAATCATGCTCAGCCACAGCCGTCTGGCAGGGATGTGCACACATATGTCCATACGTGCACGCACACTGTTGTTTCAAACATCTCTCCTGTTGGATAAGTGACGATCTGTTCTCTGGAAAACAAATGGTTTTCATTATGCAACAACGCAAATTCAGCTCCCTCTTAGAAAATCTGACACTGTTTGTTTATGAACATTTAGCCTCTTTGCTTCCTGCTCGTAGTGTTTGCCGTGACCTCCCGCTCTACGGTCACTGCCCCCACCTTGACGGCCTTAAGCCTCGGACATACTTTCCATTCATACTACAATTGAGGGTTTGCGTTGGTCTGGCGTTCCACCCATGCACATTCCCCGATCACACACTGCATTCCAGTCGGTAGCGCTAAATAGGGCTGCACGATTATGGCCAAAATCATGATTGTTTTGATCAATATTGAGATCACGATTGATTGATTTTAGGGACAAAATATGTTTATTGCACTTAGGTTTAAATAAAGAAAGCACTGCTTTCACTTTCGCGTCGTGCTACATTCCTGCTAATTCCTGCATCAAAATAAGATAAGATCCGGTTCTTCTTCACCTGAATTCAGTGTTAAAACTAGTAATATACAGTATATTACTCTTCTACTCTGGACTGCACAGGCTGTCGCTGTCGGGCAGATCAACAGATCGCCCTCTGGTGACTGGGAGTTAGTTTAGGAAGCGCTTGATTTGATATGCAGCACAGTTTTCTACGAGCGGAGCACGCTTTTTAAACGTCAATATTGCAGTCGATCATGTTCATTTAATTGTGGGAAGCCCAAATCTTGATCGCATTTAATATTTGATTAATAATTAGGGCTGCAAATAAGTAATATTTTCAGGATTAATCTGCTGATTAATTGTTTAGATTCAGAAGATATTCTGTTAACTATCATACGTGACAAAGAAAAACAACAAATCCTCACATTTGAGAAGCTAAAACTAGTGAATGTTTTGCATTTTTGCTTGAAAACTACTGATATTACGACTTTATTTTCCGTAGATGAACTAATCGATCAATCGATTAAGACCTCGTCTTCGTTGGTGCTCACTTAGAAGTGTGTACAGCGACAGAAATCACTACTTTATACTTAATATAATAATATAATACAGCGTTAAAACTGCAGCTGTAAAGTTAAATGTCATGTTTTATGAAAGTTTTTCTTACAGAGGTCACATGTACGCAGGCAGGGAAATATGTAAATGTCTTTGTGAACCAAACGAAGGCAACTCAGACTACAGAAATAAATAGTGTCTGCCCAAGTGGGGCGCGAGGCAGAGGAAAAGCACCAGGGCGGGCAAACAGCCATGAAATCCCTGATGCTTCCTGCCAGTGTGGAGATAGGCCCCGCCAACTGCCCAAATCCAGAGCAAGTCCTCATTCCTCCAAAGCGGGGGGGACACCGCTAAAGCCTCTCCCAATGTCAAGTGGCATTTATTAAATACACGGAGAGGCGAATGTTTTCATGCGAGTGTCCCCGGTGATCTGTGTGGTCCAAACACGAATGCCAAACCCAGAGCTGCTGTCTTTCTCCCCGTCTTAGCCGCTTCTTCTTTGCCTGGTTTTGACGCCGGTCCAGATTTCCCCGGTAATCCCTCGCCTCGTCTCAGGTACACCTTGCACGCAAACAAAAACGTCTGATAACGCACGTGGCTGACGATAAATAAGCCATTAGACGCCACAATACCTCTGGGGAGATCCATTCAGCTCTTCCAAAGAGACGTTTCATGCCACACTCTTGAGAGGATTTGGGTGCAAATCACATTTTGTTATTTCCTCTTTTGTGCGCTGTAATGTTTTGGCGAGGGGGGTAGAGTAGGGTGGCATCTTCCACACCCGCCCAGTGGAGTCATGGGTGGTAAATCTTCCCCCACTTGCAGTTATAAATGAGTTGCGGTCTCCTCAGGGGCCTGGGATTAGTTTAATGTTTTACATGTTAGGGCCGTATGGTGTTGCGGCGGCCCTGTGAAGTCACCGGATCTTATTTTGCTTGTTCTGCCGCAATCTGCCCGTGCAGATGATACCGGCTACAGACCCCAAGTCAACCGCTTATTGTTCATTTTGGCTACAGCTGTCCAGCAATCCCAAGAACATGGGAGTTCATATCCAAGGATAATCTGTTTTTTTTCAGCGACGTTTAATGCCTCGTCTCGGGTGTATCCTAGCTTTTGGTCAAAGAATAGAAAAAAAGAGAGAGAGGGAGGGTTACGGAGAGAGAAGAGAGAAAACAGCAGCCGCTAATCCTTGGGTGACCACTGGCGAGGCCCAGATGAGCGCTTACATTAAGGCGACTGGAATAGTTTTCAAAACTACCGGGGCCGTCCTTTTGTCTTTTCAATGCGCCGGAGCACATTAAGCAGAGAGCCGGAGACGAGGCGGGGCGACATGAGAAGCTACATTTATCAGTTCACAGTTTCAGAGGATATTGCAAATCAATTTATTAGATTATGAGGCCTGCTTTGAGCTCTGCTTTCTCTCCCCCCTCCTCCCTTCCCCCTCTATCCTCTGCCTTCAAACGTAATATTTTAAAGAAAACTCTATTTCCAGATTATAGAGCACTTTATCGCAGAACAAGGAAGTATAAATTCTGGCCCAGACATCCTAAATCCTATTTTCTCTCTTTCCCTCACAGTAACGTGTCTTTATCTTCTCAAGGACATTGACATAATGGAGTTTGTTAGGCTTTGTCTGTATTGATAGTTTAACCTCTTTAGATGTGGACTCCGGTAAAAACACAAACAGTAAAACAAACGTCAACATTTATATCTTTAACTTCTTATATTTTTAAGTTCTACATGAGACTACAAAAACCAGGGCTGTCAAAGGAAACACAAATTCATTTTGACAACACTAATTTCTTTAACGCAATAACGTAGATTGTGATTTTTAGGTTGTAACGAGCTCAGTTTTAAAGCTAGAGTGAAGATACTGGTATCATATGAAACTAGAAAACGTAAGGAATCCATTGGTACCAACTTATTAATTAATAATCTGTATGCCTCACTGTGTGGAACTGACTGGGATCATTCTTTTATGTGTAATTCAACGTCAGACTTGACTTAGACAGTGTTTTTCTAACTTTGTAAAACAAAATCCAACAAATAAATACATAAATCAATCGATTAAAACGATTAATCGCAAATTAATGAAGATACTGGTATCATATGAAACTGGAAAACCTAATGAGTCCATCGGTACCAACCATGTCATACTAGCTTTTTGTGAAGGAGGTTAAATAACGCTCCAAACTTGCGCTAAATTTTGGAGAGGAAAAAATGTTATGTCCATTTTCAAAGGGGTCCCTTGACCTCTGACCTCCAGATATGTGAATGTAAATGGGTTTTATGGGTACCCACGAGTCTCCCCTTTACAGACATGCCCACTTTGTGCAATGTTATGATTGGAGCATATTGTTTTATGCTAAATGCAGTACCTGTGAGGGTTTCTGAACAATATCTGACATTGTTTTGTGTTGATAATTGATTTCTAATAATAAATATATACATACATTTGCATAAAGCAGCATATTTGTCCACTCCCATGTTGATAAGAGTGTTAAATACTTGACAAATCTCCCTATTAAGGTACATTTTGTACAGATAAAAAATGTGTGATTCATTTGCGATTAAATATTTGAATCTATTGACAGCTCTATATTAAAGACTTAGGGCTTTTAAATGTAGCAGGAAGGGAAGAGATGAAAAATAAAGACCTGATAACCTGATAAAAGGAGTGAAGCTACACATTTCTATCCTTTTAAGCTTTTTTTATTGCAAGTTTGTTCAGACTAGAGCTGCAACGATTAGTCAATTAACAGAAAAATGCAACTATTTTAATAATTGACTAATTGTTAAAGTAATTTTCATGCAAAAATGGCAGGAACATACATTTTGAACATAAAAAAAATGTGCAATTAATTTGTGATTAATCGCGATTAACTATTTTAATCGATTGCCAGCCTGTATATTTTAACTTCTTATATCTTTAAGTCCTACATGAGGTCTTTTCTAACTTTAAACAATGCATCCGTCTTCCTCCTCACTGTAAGAATAAACAATTTGAAGACGCTGGGGTAAAAATAGCATTGACTAGCACCCATCCATTGATGACAGTTTGTGCGGCAGTCCACATGAAGTATAAAGTGTAATAACACGCAGCCGCAATTAATCTTCCAGCGAGTGATCCAATTATCCAATTGAAGCCGCAATTTATGAACGCTCGGCTTGTTATGTGCTAAGATAAAGCTCGGACTTCTCCGAGACCAATGAGACGCTTTCTTAAACGGTATTATCCATGTTTGGAGTCTGTTTCTTACTGGGGATTTTTCTCACTGTGCGTTTCAAAGCGGCTCGCGCATCCCTGCTATGAAAAAGATAATTCACAATGGTAATCAGTGCTCTTTAATTCGGCGCCTCTCGTGTTGGGCTGACTTAGGATAAGACCCTTGAGGGGAAGCCCCTCTCTCTGCTGACGGATGTCCTTTTTTTGGATCATCTAATGCCGAGGATTAATGGGACTGATGGCTCAAAACGGGTTGATGGTTTGAGCCGTCATATCAAGTGCCAGACAATTTTAAAAGTTAACGTACGTTATCCCCGAGGGCCGGCAGAATCCAATCAATGATATAATAATAACTCCGTGCTAGAGGGCGGAAAACTTAGGTTTCAGGTACGACACCATGGAGCTTTTTCTCTTTGTAATGACAGTTAGTTAAGTTCTTGTGCACTTTTTAACGTTTTTAAAGCTTGTGCTGCAATCTACCTTGTTACATCTGCACATTTCTAGCTGAGTGCAAAAGCAGGAAAGTACTCTACTAAAGCAAAAGTATTAATACACCAATGATAAGCGTTACAGTCTTTAATTTACTTTATCATTTATATAGGAAACTTGAAACTTATCATTTGACTTATATCCATTTAGGGCTGTTTTTACCCTTTCAATAAGAAGACTAAAAATACGTCTGTCACCAAATGCACAATGATACATTTGCTTTTATGTACAACAAATAAGGATTTGCATTAATGACAACAGGAAATGCATCCTAACCTTTATAAGATAGGTGCATAATATTTTAAGATGTTATACATCATGCATTTAATATAACAAATAACTTGTATAGCAGCTAAGTAGAGCAGATGGAAAGAAAAAAAGTGTCATAAAAGGTGCAATATTTTGCTCTAAAATGTGGTTTAGTAGTTTCTTATGTATAAATATTTTAGGGCTGCAACTAATTATTTTTATCATAATTAATCTGATTATTTTCTCGATGTTTTGATTAGTATTTGGTCTATAAAATGTCATAAAAAAGAAACCATAGAATATTCACATTTAAGAAAATGCAATCAGAGAATTTAGACTTTTTTTTTTTAAATAAAAAATGAATAATAGTGAGATTAATTGATTAGTTGTTGCAGCTCTACATCCTTACCTTATAAAATACGTAATATTAAGACGGAATATTTTAAGAACTTATACATTTTGCATACTGTACAGTATAATATTCCAAAATAACTTGAAAGTTTAGCAGATTAAGTTAAAAGTATATAGCATACTAAGTAAAAACATACAAAAATACAATAAGCAAACTGCACCCACATGCAGTAATACATATATATATATATATATATATAAATATAAATATATATATTTATTTATTTCTATTTATTTTATAAGTGAGAGTATAACAAGTCAACAACATTATCAGATCCAAAATAAGTCTGAATTTTTCCCATTTAGTCCACAGCCTTTGTACCTTATTGAACATTGTAGATGGTGTTGAGTGGATCCAAATCAGCTCCATGAGAGGACACGTTTCAATCCAAAATCACTTAAAGACTTATTAAAACTGGGGGTTGTAGTGTTGCTTTCTGTGCTTTGAGATCCACTGAATTATCTTTACAACCCAGCCTCAGTGAGTGTCCGCTGGTTTGAGTGTACCTGTCACATTTGGTCCTATTAAAGCAAAAAAGACCTGCAGAAGAGAGACACTTCCTGTCTGCATAAAGCCGTCCCCCGCTGCTACTGTTTATCCAAAACACTGGCGTTTTACTTCTGCTAATGGACTGGGACTCAAATCAAATCTGACCCCGAGAATGAGAGCGAGCATTACCAAAAACAATATGATAATTCATTTTTCCCCCTCTCTCTTTCCAAATTGCAGCTTCCATTTGATGAAATCTTTTTTATTTTTAAGGAACAAGAGGACGAAACAAAGAGATGAAATGACTGAAACACCCTTCGAACTATTCCAATCCTTTAAGGTGGATCGTATCGATGCAAACATTCGGTTACCTGGGTGTGCTTGAGCTGCATTTATACATTCTTAATGCACATTTTGCCTCAAATATTAGTGAGGTTTTTCACTTAAATTCTTATAAATGTGAACATAACTTTACTGCACACTGCGCCGCATGGCATCTTGGGATTTTAGTGCTTTTCTATGGGAGCGTCGGTGCACATTTCTGATTTACCGCCGGTGTTTTAATAAAGACATATTCCTAATAATGATAATTCTGCAAAACAAATGTCAACATTTATATCTCTAACTTCCTATATTTTTAAGTTCTGCATGAGATTTTTTAACTGTAAAAACTAGTGCTGTCAGCATTAACGCAAATTCGTTTTAACGCCACTAATTTCTTTAACGCATTAAGGCAACTCGCCATTTTTAGGTTGTAAAGAGATCAGTTTTAAAGCTAGAGTGAAGATACTGGTATCATATGAAACTAGAAAACATAAATAATCCATTGGTATCAACCATGTCATACCAGCTTGTCGTGAAGGAGGTTAAATAACGCTCTGAACTTAGGCTAAATTTTTACGAGGAATAACTGTCATGTCCATTTTCAAAGAGGTCCCTTGACCTCTGACCATTTTTTGAGTTTTCCATGTTATAATTTGAGCATATTTGTATTTATTTTTATGTTAAATGCAGTACCTGTGAGGGTTTCTGGACAATATCTGTCATTGCTTTGTGTTGTTACACATACATTTGCATAATGCAGCATATTTTGCGATCAAATATGGACACTCGTGGTTAGTTGCGATTAAATATTTGAATCTATTGACAGCTCTATATTAAAGATTTAGGGCTTTTAAATGTAGCAGGAATGGAAGAGATGAAAAAATAAAGACCTGATAACCTGATAAAAGGAGAGAAGCTACACATTTCTGTCCTTTTTGAGATTTTTTTAGGTTGCAGCGGTCGTATTTTAAGTGATTTAAAATCTAGAAAACCTGAGGAATCCATCGGTACCAACCTTGTTATACGAGCTTGTCCTGCAGGAGGTTAAATAACACAATGAACACATCTCTGATTTACCTCTGGTGTTTTTCTAAAGACCTTGGACTTTGAGAAACTGGGATGGAATAAATGTTAATAGAAGTGTGTTCTTGTGTTTTACCTGACAAGAAAGAATTCAAATATGCCGTTCTTTTAGTTGTATAAATAATATAACACTTAAAAATAGCAAATAGATATTGGTTTATGATTCTTTTTTATATTAGTTGTATATCTTTCTGCTTTTTTTCCATCCCGTCTGTCTCTTAATGTTTAACCACGGTGGAAATAACCTCGGATGAAACAACTGCAAGCTGATCAAAAACCCAAACACGTTCTTGAAACCGTGCTCTCAACTGTCCACCTTAAGGGGAGAGAAAAAGAAGAAGGGGGGAAACACAGAGGAGAGTAAAAAGAAAAAACAAAAAAGGGAAGCCAAGCTGATGAAAAGGACGTTATTAGCTTGGTCGCGGTCGGAGCCCATTTGCGTCCATTTGCATCTGGGCTGAAACCTGCAGCTGAGAGCATCTCGGCGATGTATAATGACCGGTTGTCACAACAACACGGGAGGTGGCCCCGCCGGCAAAATGACGGCCCTGTCACTCCTCCGCAAAGACAAAACGCTGGCAACCTGTAATTCCCCTCGCAGCGCTCCTTCCTTCCTGCCTGCTGCCTGGTTAAATGGCACTTTTGAAGGAAGTAAATCTACAAAGTTGTGTTTAATAACATTGCTGGAGCCAAATGTTTGACGGGGTGAGGTGTGTTTGTGGGGAGGCGTAGAGCGAGAGGCTCACAGGGTTAAGAGGGATTTGTCATTTGTTTGTGCTCGCAGGCCGTAATCTGTTCATTGAAACGGCCCATCTTTTCAGCTAGCCGTGCTCAAAGTAAATGAAAAACAATTATACAGTGCGTGAAGAGGAAGCAAGGCAAGGTGGGATGCTGCTGGCTCCGTGTGTATCGATGCTGGATCCCCTCTGATAGTGTTCATCTATCCCTTTTTTTTTTTTTTTTTTTTTAAACCACTCAGGCTTTTAAAACGCGAGTTGAGGGAATCAGAACATGTTTTTGTGCGATGCATAAAAATAAAAATCAATCGATTCAAATATTTAATCACAACAATTCATTAATTGCACATTTTTATCTGTTCAAAATGTACCTTAAAGGGAGATTTATCAATTATTTAACACTCTTATCAACATGGGAGTGGACAAATATGCTGCTTTATGCAAATGTCTGTATATATTTATTATTATAAATCAATTAACAACACAAAACAATGACAGATATTGTCCAGAAACCCTCACAGGTACTGCATTTAGCATAAAACAATATGCTCAAATCATATTTAAACTGCAGCCCAACAGGCAACAACAGCTGTCAGTGTGTCAGTGTGCTGACTTGACTATGACTTGCTCCAAACTGCATGTGATTATCATAAAGTGGGCATGTCTGTAAAGGGGAGACTCGTGGGTACCCAGAGAACCCATTTACATTCACACATCTGGAGGTCAGAGGTCAAGGGACCCCTTTGAAGATGGCCATGACAGTTTTTCCTCGCCAAAATTTAGCATCAGTTTGGAGCGTTATTTAACCTCTTTCACAAAAAGCTAGTATGACATGGTTGGCATCGATGGATTCATTAGGTTTTCCAGTTTCATATGATGCCATTATCTTCATTAATTTGCGATTAATCCTGATTAACTATGGACAATCATGCGATTAATCGTTTCAATAGATTGACAGCCCTGATATCTATGTATTTATCTGTTAGATTTTGTTTTACAAAGTTAGAAAAACACTGTCTAAGTGAAGTCTGATGTTGCCGTACACATAAAAGAATGATCCCAGTCACTTCCACACAGTGAGGCATACAGATTATTAATTAAACACTGGTGTCGGATCGGTACTCGGTATCTTCGGATCCCAGTCGGATCGATGCATCTTTAGTTGCTATAATAAGTCTTCTGCAAACACAGAACATAAAACTAAAGCTACATCCATCCTGCCTTGAACCCTCGATGAAACCAGGCAGGGGAATAAACTGTTATTATTTCTCATATCACTATGTAAATATATTGTAATTTACATATCACATGTATGGTCTTCAGAAGAAAACATTTCACCTCCCTTGTCCGCCCGTCTTTCTGCTTCAAAGTCACAATTTTCTCTGAAAGAAAAAGTGAAACTCCAAAATAGATTTTATATCGTCTGTAATGAGTCAAACACCAGAGTTGACTCGCTTGGGTTGCAGCCTCCTGTCTCTGCAGATGTGAAGTGAAGTGACACATTGATATGCAGGGAGAAAAAAAACACAGTAAAACTCACAACCAAAGGCCTCCCCAAAAGGCAAACACATAACTAAACCTGTGCGAAGAAGAAGCAGCGGGGAAATTAGCGACAAAGCATTATAATTTGTCACTGATGCATAAATCTTGCTGACGTGCTCAGTCACTTTAATGGTGCCGCGGCTGCTCGGTGGAAGGCTGTGCAAACTTGCGCAGTTGCAGAAAAACAGCAAAACTATATGTTCGAACATCACCTTATTTGCATAATTTACCAAAAGCCAATGAGGCAGCTCAAGGAGTGCGGGTGATAGTAATAAGTGTTTGGGAAAGGCAGAAAGATCACTAATGGTTTGCCTATGGGGATTTCTCCACGCCATGGGGGAGGAAAATGAGAAATATTTTTCAAACAGCGGGGGTAAAGGTTTTAAAACTAGGAGCACATGGGGAGATAAAGATGTTCCTGCCACGGGGTGCTACGCGGGAAAAATGCAACTGCGAGGATGACAAAAAGAATGCCCCCGTAATTTCGGCATTAAGAGGTAATAATCATGTTTCACCGATGATATTAAAAACGGTAACCCGCAAAGCCGGCGTAAAATAGATAAATATATAAATAAAAGTGGCGGGGGAGAGAGGGGGAGGAAAGAGGAGTGGGCCCATCAGGTAGAGGAGGTAATGAGGTGGTGGGTGGGTGGAGGGAGGAAGAGGAGGGGCTCGGCGCCCATCACCAACTCTGTGTGAGAGTAAACAAAGAGTGAGGCAAGTGGGGAGAAAGAGTTCGGAGATCACGACCGAGCCGTAGATCTGCGGCGCCCCGCTGGGCGGAAAAAAAAAGAAGGGCTCATCTATTTGAAATATGTGAATGTGAGATATCTTTTCCACACATGTGATGTGCAGAGAATATGTTAGGAAAGAGATGTGCGTCATGTGTATGAAGGCCGTCCATCACCGTGACGATACGGCAGTTTACGGCGATATTGGACGGATAAAAACATGGAAAGGATTGTCACATGATCTCCCCATCCTTAGTGAAGAAGTACAGAAATATAAGATGTTTATAAGACATAAAAACAGTGGTTATAAAGTTAAAACATTACATTTTTTAAAGTTAAATTCTTTAGAATTCAGGACTGTTATCGTTGTTTTTTTTTAAGCTTTACAAACTATAGTTTTTTAGTTTTATGTTAAGAGATTAATTCAAACCTCAGATGCTTTTATAGCCAATACTTGGTCCTCCAGTGCCTACTAGTACAACCCTAAAATCTGTACAACCTACGTTAGAAGGCTATGTCAGTCAATAAACCATAAAGACTAAAAAAATATTGAAATTGTGTCATAAATGTAAAAAAAAAAATACAAAAATCTGACTTGTTTTCATAAAATGTTACTGAATAAACACTAAAAAGTATAAACACTCAAACCATATCGATTCAAAAGATTTGTAAATGTAGGATTTAACTGCTATACATTGCATTGTCCATAGTTAATCATGATTAATCGCAAATCAACACATTATTTATCTTCACTCTAGTTTTAAAGCTGAAATGTGAAAAGAAGAAATTAGTGGCGTTAAACAACGCGTTATTATCGCGTTAACTTTGACTACTAGAAACATGAACAAAATATTTCTTACATTTAAGATTTTTTATTTTTTGAGATGTTCATTTTTATGGGCAGATCAACGTAACGTAACATAATGACATCATCACGAGAGTACAACGTGATGACGCGAAAGACAGAAGCCTTCGCTTTCTGCTGCAAAACGAATGAATGCTCGAGATATTTTTATTTTACATCGATTTAAACAGGATCATGCAAACAACGATCTCCTGCTGTTCAATACGGGGCAACCACTCTTGCACCACCGCACGTTTTCACCACGTTTTGTACCACACGTAATATAATGTAATGACGTCATTACGTGCATACAGCATATTGACGTGACAGACAGAAGCCTTAGCTTTCTGCTGCAAAAAGAATGAATGTTGTAGCTATTATAGTTTTTATTTTAGATCGATTTAAAGAGGATAATGCAAACAATAATCTCCCGCAGCTGCCTGCAGGTCTGTTGTTAAAGGGTTAAAGAACTGTACAAATGAGCCTTATAGCAACTCAGCATTTCCTCTAGTTGTTTACACAGTTACTAAACTTTTAGTGCACAACTGTACAACAATGTCCTATAAAAGCATGCAGTGTTAGAAGTGTCCAGCACGGAGGCGTGTCTCCTCTCACCACTGATGGCTCCTCTCCAAGTACTTCATGATAAGCCTCTTGATTCAGATCAGTATTTTCAACGACGTCATGCTTCCTTTAGGCGAACTCAATGTGTAACAAACACCAAAACATAAACTCAAAACTACAGAACTGACTTCACGAAATGTGTTTGTCCGACTCGCCGAGGACGAGCGCTGCTGCGGCGAGAGCTCGGTGAATGTCAGCGGACGCCTGCCTCCAACTTCCCAGGAAGAAAACGATAAGCAGGGAGCCGGTTGAGACGGGCCGGTCGGGCGCAGTACATTGTGATAATGACATTTGGGGAGGGATAGTGTTGCAAAGCTGTTAAGCTCTTTCATTGCACCAAGAAGATTAGTCGACGAGATGGGGCTGAATGACAGCGAAGGTAGCGTCCCCAGCCTCGCCTGCCGAGGACTTGGCATGCAGAGGTCCGTTAAAAGCCAAGCGCTTACTTTACACCGAGGACCAATTGTCCTTCACTCGCAAAGTATTCCAAACCCCCACAAAGCAAGGGCATTCTGTTGTTTGTGTCTCTTTCATCTGCTTGTTACCAGTGATTTCTACTTCTGCGCTTGTTTTTTACCTTTTACTTTTGCTCTTTTTGCGGATGACTTTCACTCCAGTTTGTAAAGTTTCTCCGTCACGCCGGCGTGCAGAGGTTTGTATACAGCTGAGGCCTTTCTGGTGAGGCTGTATTTAGTTTATCTACTCGCCCAACCCTCCCTCAAACCCCAGTTGGTTGCAAAGTCACCACATTAGGCCTTGTTTGACCGCACCAAAGCAAGAAGTGGGAACTCTGGACAGCTTGTCCTATTATCTGGGACACTGGCCTGCCATGCCTTTAACTCTTTGTCACATTGCCTATTCCCATTATAAGCCTTTGGGGAGCAGGGGGCCGCCCGCCTGCATCCTAAGTGTATGTGTGTATACATCGACGTGTGTGTTGGTCTGTGGTTTTAACCCGAGTTTCCCTACAGGCTTCTGGAAACACTTTGTCCATCTCTTGATGTTCTGTGTCTCGGCCCTTCTCCCTCCGCCCACGCAGGAGTCATTTTTATTTATTATCTCCTCTGACAGCAGAGGGAATGACGGGGAGTCGGAGAAAGCGTTTTGTCAGTTCTTAAGTGTCTGACAATCCGAATGAAGTTTAGCATGTGAAGAACAAGAGGGCGTCCTGTTTTTTTTATTTATTTCCTCGCTGATGGGAAGTGCCACAGAGAGATGGAAATGACAGACGGTCGCCGAAGCCACCAGTGTATTAAAGAAGTCTTCTTTCTGTCACCGAGAAAGCCTCGATAGGTGGGGAGGTAAGGGAGCATAGTGCGCTGACCTCCAGTGCTTGCCCCTCCATCCCCTGGTGGTTACAACCCCGGGAAAGCGCCGGGCGCGGAGTGATGAAACACGCAGGCTGCCAAAGTGACAGGAAAGTCCTCTCAAGAGGGGATCAGTCTCCAACATGGCGACTCCTGGCCTGTCAGCTCCGACGCCACCTCCTCCCCCTCTCTGCTCCCTCGTCTTGTCATCGTGCATCAACTTGATTAGTGCTCAAACTGTTAATTGATTTCTGTGTGACATAAAACACAACAATATTCATAAATTATCAAACACAAATGCCAAATATTTATGATTTTGCAATTGTTTTTTAATGCCAGAATCGATATATTTGCTTCATCTGAGTCTATGCGGAGGTAGAAGGAAGTTACCGCTTTCATTGTTGTAGTCTGAGTAACGCTACGTCATATCTTATCCATCACCAAAACAAACCGCAGCGAGCCGAAACGGAGGGTCAGCGTGGATACGACCTGCACCCTCACATGTTAAATCCAGCGTGGTAAACACTACACATCCAGTAAAGGATGGAAACACTTTGGGTTTCACACATTGCAGGAAAAGCAGAGCTAGACATCACGGCTAAAGCTGCATGGACAGGAAATGTTATCGTACCTCCACATCGCGGTGCATTGGCTGGATTGTACAGTGATAAAACGTCTGGTGTGTGTGTGTGTGGCTTTTACCTCTGTCCTTGCTAACCTAAAACGGCTGTGGATCGAAGTGTTTATTTGATTATTTGGCTCTCAAGGAGTCCAAGAGTCGTATAGGTGGTTGTGTTTGTTTGTCTTGAGGCTGTGAGGAGGACACATCTGTCCAGGGTGATGTTTAGTCACAGTCTCCGTCTGAATTCCCAGGTGTGAGCTCACGCTGAGGCTGAGGCCCCGAGTGCCGCCAGGACGCCGCGGTGTGCGTCTTCAAACCAGCATGTTGTTTTCAGTTTGGAGGGTACGGGGAGAGAGGAGAGCTCAGGGTGTTATGTGATGCAAGTTGTGTTTGCGTACATGTTGAGGTGATTTTTTCACTTCGGTGTTAAAGATTTCTTGCTCCTCTTTGTGTTTAGAAATATCCTTAATGTTTATATTTTGTTATCAAGCTACAAGACTGTTTTGCCATGATAATGCGCAAGGCATTTAGCGTGCAATAAGAACACCGTTCTTGCTTTTGGTGCGTCATTGGCATTGGCATTGAGTTTCCCCTTTACAGACATGCCCACTTTATGATAATCACATGCAGGTTTCTATGCTAAATGCAGTACCTGTGAGGGTTTCTGAACAATATTTGTCATTTTCTGTGTTGTTAATTGATTTCCAGTTATAAATATATACATACATTTGCATAAAGCAGCATATTTGTCCACTCCCATGTTGATAAGAGTATTAAATACTTGATAAATCTCCCTTTAAGGTACATTTTGAGCAGATAAAAATGTGCGATTAATCCCGATTAAATAATTAATCTATTGACTATTTAATAATAAAGAATAAAAAACAATTTGGTAAATTTATATCGATGTATTTATTTGTTTTTACAAAGATAAGAAAGCAATGTTAAATCAAGCCTGATGTTGCCTGACACATACAAGTCTTTATTAAACTTCCATTCCTAAATTGGAGGTTTTAACTTATAGCAGCGATATAAAAGCGTGCATACGTACAAGTGCAGTAAATCTTCATATACACATACATGCACAGAGTCATACAAGCAGACTTGGCTTCACTCGCCTCAGCAGTTACATAAATGTAGTCCTCTCCGTTGTAATTTGTGGCCTCAGTGGGTTTTTTGTGTTTTTTTTTTTAATGTGATGTTTATCCCTGCAAACACAGCAAACAGATTCTGTGAGAGCAACGACAGCCGTGAAAAGCATCGGCGAGCACAGCAGGTACTCCTGAGCTCCGCTGTAACAAATACCTCTTAAAGACTCTTATTTAAATGCCCCATCTGCTTTGACAGGTGCTGTTTGAAATCTAACCCCACGGGGGACAACCTTGTAACTTTTTACGCGCCTCTTTGTAACCGCGCGAGGAAAAACAACGGGGAGCGATCTCTTTTGTCAACCCGTCGCACTTTGAAAAAAAATATACTGTAGAAAAGGAGTGTGTGTGTGTGTGCGTGTGTGTGTGTGTGTTTGTGTGTGGGGCGAGGGGGGTGATGCTGATGCCTTCGAAAACTTTAACTCAAAGATTTCTCTCCATGTGGCGACTTTCCACTCTCTATCACACACACACCCTCGAGAGAGAGTGAAGATTTCTCTCTGCGTTTGTCCTGTAAAAGCCTGATTTGATGAACACAATCCGCCCGTTGGATTATGACTAATAAACTACCTGCTTTCCTCTGCGTTCCTCACGAAGATGAATTACCCGTTTAATAAATAATGACACGCAGTGCGCAATGACAATTACCTGACTTATTTTTCATTTGGGGCGGGGGGTTGGATGGAAGACACCTTACGCTGTCACGGATGGCAGAGCGTAAACTGCACGCTTTAAGCTTTAATTACCTTGTTGTTTTTGTCCCTCCGTCACACTGGCCCCTGCACTCAATCATACTGCTGCCAAAGCTGCACTCCAGAGACCCCCTCCTTCTCCTTCAGTCCACCGCAACACATTAAGAATCGATTAATAAACAACATTAATATCTTTTTGTCCCTCTCATGTCCTGTTTTTTTTCCCCCTTTTTGTTCTCCAAACCTTTTCTTTATTAAATCTTGTCATCAGGCTTTGTTCGCCGTTAAAGGTTCACCAAAAAGCATTGCATTTAATTGCCCACCACCCTTGATTGCAAGCTTGTCGGCGTGTGCATGTGTGTGTGCGCTCAAGAGAGGCCGCCGCCATTAGAGCCTCCTGAAGGATAATTGCTATCAGTGTAATGATCACAGCGCTTTCATGTATCGGGCTCCTCCATCTTCCAGATATGTGCCATTAAGAGCAAGGTTGTCTTTGTTGCTGCTCATGCTTGGACATAGGCCAACCCCCCCCCCCCACCTCCAACACACACACAAGCTTAGACATATTTCTAATATGCCAAGATATTCTCCTTGGGGGGGAAACAGAGAAAACAGAGACCAGTTCTGTTTTATCTCATCAGTGGAACAGGCCTGCATCATCAAGGTAACATAAATAATTTATGGCGTCATTGTCGAGCCGTCATCTGCAGCTGAAAAGCTATTACCGCCGTGAATTAAAATCAATTAAGCCGACGTCGCAGAGCCAGGTAGAGCTGATCTCACCTCAAAGATGCTGGTGTTTTGACGGAGGAGTGACACCGCTGAACTTCACGTGCGAGATCTTAATTGTATTATTTTCCGACATTAAGAATGCGAGCGCTCTCAGAGAAAACAAAAGCAAAGCAAGGAGGAGAAAAAAGCACTAGCCAGACATCTTGGCATCTGTTACCATTAATTTACTGCTCACTGCTTTCAATGTGATTTCCTCCCATATGTTTCAGATGTGTCTTTGCCTTCGCCCCCTGAAAACAAACGGCTTTTTCTCTGAATTATTCACTCAGCTTCTCCCCCCCCCTCCACTAACCCTCAACATACACACACACAAAAACACATGCAGACATACACACCCGTAAAAGCACCATAAACAATTCATCCGCGGCTTTATCATTAAAAGATGTCACACTGACTTTTCATGAAAGATCCTCTTGGATTGTGGTCCACATGTTGTGTTCAGTCTTGTAAAAGAAAAACACTCAACACACACATAATTAAGGATCTCGTACCTAAACACAGAGTTTATGTGTTCACAAATCGATTCAAGAAAAACGCACTTGACTTTTTGGCACACTTGAACATAAAATCAGATCACATAAATAGAAAACACTGACGCACACACACGTGGAAATTCGTCCGGATGCATTTTGTTCCGGACTTTGTTCCATTTCCCATCAGATAAGCCTCAGGTGTGTCTTCTTACGCCCTAATATGTTTAGTCTGAACTCGCTCCTGAACACAATCTACTCCGATGGCTCACAATGAAGCAGGAACCGTCCCTGGTAGCCCTCGGCTGATAACAGTCTCCACTGTAATGGCTCTCCATTGTTTGTGAAAACACAATACTGTTTCGTGCCGTGCCACTCTGACAGCGTCGCGGGCCGAGCCCGACCTGCCTTTGAAGTTTTCCTTTCAGTCTCAGATGCCCTCGCCGAGCCACCGGCTCTGACTGAATGATTGATGACGCTGATCGGGAGAGGCCACGGAGAGTGAAATATAGATTTTAGAGACCGTGTTTTGCTGCACGGAAGGCAGGAGGTGGTTACCAGAGAGAGATGCATGTTGTTCCAGTTGTTCAGATCAGTTATACCTTCTATCTAACTTTTTGTGTGTATTTTAGAGGGGTGGGAATCACCAGATACTTAAGTCACGATATGATCCTATTGCAATAAGATATATTGTGATTTATTACCTTTTTTTAAACTGCAAATGATGTAGTTTGTCAACATGTTTTATCTAATAAGATACAGTTTTCACTCCGTTCATTTCAGAGGTCAAGGGTCCCCTTTGAAAATGGCAATGACAGTTTTTCCTCGCCAAAATGTTACGTAAGTTTGGAGCATTATTTAGCGTTCTTCCCGACAAGCTATATAAGCCGTGACATGGTTGGTACCAAGGGATTTGTTTGCAGTACGTAGAGTAAGTAGAGTCTCTGTTGTTGTTGTTGTTTCATAAATATAGGTGCAACTCGGTTCCAACGTGATTGGTTAATGCCTTTATTTACAATGTGAAAGAATTACATCGCTTTATTGTTGCGTAATATTTGTGTTTTGTGTGAAATTATTCATGACAGAAAAACATTTTGACGTGCGAATTGAGGCCTTTGTACTGTACACCAAGTCCGTATTTTTCGTCCGAATTCGTTGCATGTTTAAAAATAAATATGATCATGTTTACACAGTCGCTCTGAAACGTTCGTCCGTTTCAGTTTTGTCTTGTATTGCGCATTTCCTCAATGAATAGAATAATAAAACACATCAGAATACGTGTCCAAGGTTTCTGTGCATAACGTTTTTTGTCAGATGACGGATTAAAAATACGGGCTTGGTGTGCAAAGACCTTTAATCCCATGAAAAGAAACACTGTTGGTGAGTTACGGCCTTAAAGCATCTTATTATTTCGACATGCAGTCCTTTGTTTTGTTGTATCATCCTCCCAGTTCAACACATTAATCGGCTTTTTGGGCAACAAAACCTGCAAGTTTGTCTTCAACTTTTGTTGGAAATCCCAGTCTGATTTCACCCATCTCCATAATTAGCTTATTGTATTTGATCAATTTAATTAAAGGGATAACAACGCATTAGTGTGGTGTTTATCTTTCTCCAATTTCACAAGTTTGTCACAGAAAAAACCCTCCGACTGTGTGATTTGCTACAGGTTTTGCTCAGAGTCATGCACCCCTGCTGTTTCAGAAAGAGCTCACAGACACATGGCCTTACAGGCTAACAGCTGACAGCTAATGAGCTCGACCATCATCACCACGTCTCAGAAAAAGAGGTTGTGTACAGTAGAGGCGCTGGCTCGACATTTCAGCTCTCTCCAACTGAGGGGGATGTGTAGCTGCAAAGAATAGGAAGGCTTCAGTCTTTAAAACATCATTGAAAGTGAGTCTGTGGAGTTCATTCCTTTAAAACTAATGTGCTAGATGTTAATCAAACTTAAGTTCCTTAAACGTAACTATGCATGCAACTATGCCATGTTTTCCCTGTTGGCATTACTTTATTGAAAGACATCAGTGTCTAGCTCTTGGCATGCAAACCTTTTTAATAACCCCTATTTTTAGACGTTTTATCGTGAGTCCAGATCACATGATCACAAATCTCAAAACTTTCCCTTACGATGATGCTCCTCAAACAGTATCGACACAGATGCCAAATCTAACCAAAACACACAAGAGTATCTTTGTTGGTGAAGCGTGGGACTTTCCAGGCTCTCCTGCTCTGGCGAGTTGTTGGTCATGGGGATGGTTTAGATCAATGATAACGGGTGACTGGTTGTACTGGGACAGGGCACAAGAGAATTATTATTTGGTTTAAGGAGAATTTGTCTGTGTCCACAGCAATAAGATATGAAAAGACAAATGAACAAGATGTAAAAACAACTTTTTCTTTAAAGTTGAGAAGAAGAGAAAAGGTAGGACTCAAGCAGACTTCATGAACGACAAGGAAATCTAGTTTATTCCATTCAAATCTAGGGTTGTAAGGATATACCGGTATCAAGGTATACAGTGGTGAAGGTGACAGTTGACAGCCAAAAGAAGTAAGACGTTTTATTGCACGCTAAATGCCATTGTTGTATCATTCATACGCCTTTTCATGCAAACAGTCTGGGTTAAAGTTTAGTGTAACTTGCTATGTAACTCATGACTTTCAGAGTTTATTATATTCTAATCCTAATCTACTACAAGTCTAGTACATGTTGGGGAAGTAAGGCTCATTAAAATGGGCGTCATTGTCACGTTTATTCTCATCTATTCTAATCTATTCTTTTCCAACTGTATTAAGTGCGCAGCGTGTTTGTTGTCAGTAGTTGGACTTTTGCAGTCAGTACATTTTGAAGTTTCCGTCTCCACAGACAGACAAACTGTCCCCAGCGTCTGTGCCTCCATCATCCGTCCAGACAGCCCTAATGGGAAAAATAGACATTTCTTTTTTTTGTCTTTTTTTTTTAGTTCAAGTGCCATCGTTGTGACAGGCAGAGAGACGTCTTGGGGGCAGATGATGTCATTTATTGATAAGCTGACGGCCTATCCGCCAACAGAAGGACCATGTCACCGTTTTTTTTTTTTTGCCTCGACTTATCCGCCCATTTACCGTCACTGCTCGCAGCCTTATCAAACAAATGGAGACGTAAAAACCAAGTGAACAAACAGAGAACAGATCTGATTTTCTTCGATTGGAAACAGAGCGTTTTCGGTGCAGTGAGTCATCGCGCACGACCCACTTCCTTTTGATGTGCGGCACAGAAATGATACAAATTGCATTTCGTCCCTGTGAAATACAATAAGCGGTTGGCGTGATGGAGAACATATTCATTTATTAGCAAGGAGCTTTAAGCGAAGGGCTCTCGTCCTTATCTGAAGGGAGTCATCAGCTTCCTTTTTGATAAAAACCAAAAAGGGGAGAGGCACCGGCAGCGGCGGCGATCCCTCCGCGTCTCTGCCTCAAAGTGGTCTGATTTACGGACACGCTGATTCCATCAAGATGTGGATTAACCCAGGAAATAAGACGGGGGAAATAGAATGATATATATATTTTCAATTATAATATACAGACAGGCATTTCCTGTTGAGCATCACGGATAGCATAGCTCATTTTATTCAGTTTGTCTGAACTTGAAGGCCAACACTGAGTCTTTCTTTTTGAAACTCTAGTACAGGGGTGCCCAAACGTTTTCCCTCGGAGAGCCAAAGCTGGAACTCAATGGTTGGCCACGGGCCAAAAGTAAACACCTATTGTAATGTATTGTTAAGATGCAAAATGGTACTAGTATCCCAAGTTCCCCTCATTGAATATCATTTTAGCTTTTACACAGTTAAACCCTTAAAACGCTCCTGCTGAATACAGTTGGGCTCATACCCAGTCATACCCAGTTTATGCATTTCCAAGACTGTTTAGCATGCAGGAATATTCAAATACACCATTTTTAGAATAGGTGAAAATAACACATTTGTATTTGTTTTTTACTCAAACTGCATGTGATGATCATAAAGTGGGCATGTCTGCAAACGGGGTACCCAGAGAACTCATTATCATTCACATATCTTGAAGTCTGAGGTCAAGGGACCCCTTTGAAAATCCAAAATTTAGCGTAAATTCGTAGCGTTATTTAGCAATCTTCCCGATGAGCTTGCATGACATGGTTGGTACCAATGGATTCCTTAGGCTTTCTAGTTTCATATAATACCAGTATTTTTGGTATCTAGCTTGAAAACTCAGCCTGCAACAACCTCTGGAAACAGAATAGCGTCCGGGCCCGCCGGCGGAGTTTCAAGGATTTAAAACCCACTTGCTGAATACAATTGGGCTCATTCCCAGTCATACCCAGTTTATTCATTTCCAAGACTGTTTAGCATGCAGATATATTCAAATACACCACTTTTAATAGGGACAAGGGACCCCTGTGAGACCCCTCATCTAGCCTCCTTTCCGACAAACATGACATAGTTGCTACCAGTAGATTCCTCAGGTTTTCTAGTTTCATATGATACCAGTAACTCCACTCTAACCCTAAAACCGAGCCAGTTACATCCTCCGAAAGACAGCAAAGTTGGTCGGGATTGCCAGTTAATTGGAAAATGTAAAATTTGCTAACATCTGGTGGTCCAAATCGAACCTGATGGCGAAGCCAACATTGGCCCGCAGGCCTGACTTTGCTCTAGTAGTAACACCCTGTAGTACTCAGCACCATGATGTCACTATTTGTTATTTTTTAGTAATACTTGTAAGCATGTATGCTCTAGAAAAGAGAAATATAATGCACTTTGCTGTAGTAGCCATGTACCAGCTTAATTCCCACTGGGAACGCGTGTTAACAAATTGATTCATATAGTAAAGTAACAGCAGACTAACTGCTGCTGCTGTCTGATGTGTTTTATAAAGGGCACGAGCTCGTTGACAGTTGTGGTCATCAGCCCAACTTTTCCACGTGTCCCCAAGGCGCCTGAATGTTTCCCATTTGCTAATCACAGACGCATTTAAAGATCCAATCAATTATTTCCCCTACTTTTTATCGCTTTGTTTGTTTGAGATCGTTAATTACAAACAAATCAGAGCGGCGTTGAGAGAACGCTCCTCGCTGACCCGGAACAGCTTCCCTCCCTGCGTTGGTCAGTGAAAGGTGGTTTGCAACAGAAGTGAGGTTTTGGACTAAACTTTTGACCCCCTCCGTGACGGCAGTTTGATCCAGAATACGTCTGGACGCCGGAGGTTGTTTAAGGGTCACAGACTTCAGTAAACCACCGTGACCTCTGCGTACTTATGGCTGAAATTCAGTCTGTTAACGAGGGCTTTATTGTAGGAATGGGAAGGTGAATGGGAAGAGAGAGATTATTTTTAGTAGCAATGATTAATCGATTAATTGTCTATCGATGCTGTCGAACTATTTTGATAATTGATTAATCGGTTTGAATAATTTTTTTGAGGAAAATTGCAGATTGCAGCTTCTTAAATGTGAATATTATCTGGTTTCTTTCCTCCTCTATGACAGTAAAGTGAATATCTTTGAGTTGTGGACAAAACAAGGCATTTGAGGACGTCATCTTGGGCTTTGGGGAACGCTGATCCACATTTTCAGACAGTTTATAGACCAACAAATTAATCAATTAAAGGAGAAAATAATCAACAGATTAATTGACAATGAAAAGAATCGTTAGTTGTTTGTTTTTATTTTGTGGTAGCTCTTAATAATGATAGCTCTTAGCTATGTCATCACTAGTTAAAGTACACGTTTTGGCCTTTTGGTTGAGACATATGCATGATCTGAAACTGACATGTTGGCTTTAGCATCGCAGAACAACGCTGTCACCTTGCATCAATCCCATAATGCAAAACACGGCTCCTTCCGTTGCCTGTGCATGACACTAACACTGCCATACGATTCCCACCGGGGCCCCTAACTTGCTGAAATGCGAATTTTTGATTTGCGTTGGATGTCTGAAAACAGGTACACGCCATAAACAAGACCAGATAGTCATTTAAAGAAATCTGGTATCCAAAACAGACGCTTCTATCTGTGAAAAATGACCTCATCCACTCAGAGAAGATGTTCGATAGATGGACAGATAGAGAAGCGAGTTTGCTTTGACCCAAGGTAAATATAATGTGACAGGCCAGGGTTCTCCCTGGAGATTGTGTAATTGTATTTCCACATTGTCACGTCAAAGATTCCCCCGAAGCGTCTGCAGACAGATGTGCACTGCTGCATATTTTAAAGGTGACAAAACTCAATCTTACATCGTTTTACAGTGTTTTTCTGTTTCTCTCTGAGATTGACATCACCTCCCTCCCCTCCTCCAACATCCACATCCTGCAGCATCCATGCACTTCATGGTTCAGTACTCAACGAGCTGCTCAACCTGGAGCCTGGACAATGAGACTGCAGATCCCTCTATTGTTCTTTTTTGAGGAAACTAAGTGAAGTTCTACATTAGATGTGGATATACAGTTGCTGAGACACAGTGTACACAGCCTGGAGGCCAGCATTACAACAATGCAGGATCAGCATTCTTAGAAATTGTGATTTATGCCCTTTAGTTTAATCATTTCAGATGCCATTGAGATGCCAAATCTCATTTATGGAGAAGATATACGAGGCATTAATGAACACTTTAGATGCTTTGGCTCACAATCTGAGATAAGAGGGTTTGGAGGCCTGCACGGCGGCCTGAGTTGTAGTCAAGACCACCTAACCAGACACCAAGTCATGACCAAGACCAGAGTACTACACTTTGGTTTTGACAGCCAATACGGCCGTTAATATTCCATTAATCTAGCCATATAGAACGACCAGACATATGTTTTAAATAGCCATATAATAGCTACGTTTGACATAACTTGACTGGTTTAAAAAGAAAACATAATTGTCTGGATGGTCCGAATGACGCAAATTCAAAATATGTTATGTGGCTCGTAGGGATGCCGAATAGCTCGAAGCTTCATTCATAACGTTGACGTTCAAATTATTATTATTAATACCTAACTGAAACAGTGTGTGCAATAGTCCATCTTCTCTTTCCCTCTCTGTCTCTCTCAAACATGCACAAAGTCACAGCGAGCGTGGCGGCGCTCCTCGTCTCTGTCATTGTCCGAGTTCAAAGTCCAAAAGTCAGAATTATTTCCAAAGTTCACATGTTTTTACATCACTAAATATTCTAATTCGCCACTAATTTCTTTAATGCATTAACATAACTTGTGATGTTTAGGTTGTAGTGGGCTCATATGAAACTAGAAAACCTAATGAATCCATCGGTACCAACCATTTCATACTAGCTTTTTGTGAAGGAGGTCAAATAACGCTCCAAACTTGTGCTAAATTTGGCGAGGAAAAACTCTCATGTCCATGTTCAAAGGGGTCTCTTGACCTCTGACCTCAAGATATGTGAATGAAAATGGGTTCTAAACCATAGGCACTCCTCAAATTGATCTAAAAACACCCACAAAATACACATTAATTCACCTGTTTTATTGCAATATACAGTATATGTGTGTGTGTGTGTGTATAGGTGTACCATGAGAAATGTCTTGATGAAATAAGCAAAAGGCATTGCAGAGGTGAATTTAATGTGTGGGAATATTCATTTGTTTTAATGATTAACTAATAAATAAGACAATGCACAGGCTGTTTAGTGATATCCACACAGTCATAGTCTTGACCGGTCTTGAAATAATATCCAGAGTCCTCTTTGTTTGAGACCGAGTCCGATGTCGAGTACTACATCTCTGACTGCAGCTTTCTAGAGCGTTGACCCTCACAAAAGTCAGTTTTAAAAAATGAAAATAAAGTGGGAGAAAATGCTGTAAATGGTATTTGTTTTGTCCGTCAGGTAAAGAAAGGATGTGTTATTAATTACCACTTTAAAACATCTGTATTAGAAAGAGGTTTGAGTGTTCAATGTGAGGCCGCTGTGTGTGTGAGTGTGTGTGAGTGTTGTGTTCCTACACCGACCCGAGGCTAGTATTATTACAACGGCAGATGTCGGCTATTTCACCCCGGCCTCCGTCATACATTCAACTTATTTAATTTTTTTTTCCATTTTGGAAGTTGTCTGAAGGGAATCCATTTTGACAGAAAACCCTGTAATTAAGTGCATTGGTTTGCCCTCTCGCTAAGCTAATGGCTTTATTTTGACAGTGTTAATTGTCATAATTGTCAGAATGGTACCTCTGACACTCAGCGCGGAGATGTCGGCGAGGAATTGTTGCGCGTTGATGAAAGCGTTGTCATACATACTTCATCTCAACGAGCTAATGCGGCCTGCGTCTTGCCTCTCCCCGTCGAGCCTTATGGGACGCTGCAGCGTCGGCTTTCTAATTGCCTCTAATGAAACGCCAGCGAGGGAGGTGATCTACTCCTATTTAGATCTCAGTCTTTAAAGAGAGACGGAGAGACAGATGGAAATGAATAGACGGGAGAGAAAAGAGACGGAGGGAGTGAAAGAATACACCCTGATGTTGAGACAGGGGGGAAAACGAACAGAGAGTAAAGTAAGTCCGGGGAAAATGAGAGGTATCAAGGGGAAAAGGCTTTTTTTAGCTACATCTACATAACGAATGCATGCTAATTAAGGCTTAACCCCCTCTCAAACTAGTGTTGTGAAACTTGACACAGTGATATGATTTCACTGCAGGGCTGCCTGGCTGTTTGTGCATGTTTTGGAAGTGGGTTGCTATTGTAATAGAGACGATCGGACAGCAGATGGTGCTGTGCGTGGCCCTGCCAGTCCACGACACTGAACACCACAGTGCAGACAAGTTTCTGTTTCATGGGGTCTGTTTCCAAAATGTTATCCCAGTGTGTGACGCCTCCTCTTGCAGAAATGCCTCTCGAGTAATTAAAACACAGGAAAGAAAGTGTGAAGGAAGCAGCCATGTAGAAATACAACAACATCTTATATCTGGAGGAAGAAAAAATAATGCAAATGTCAACCATAGCTCTGGATAAATAGATTTGTACATCTTCTCTTCTAAGAACCTGGATAGAAGAGACTTTTAATGTTGAATTTGAAGCCAAAAAATAGCACAAAATTACAAAAGGTGGTGAAGCATGTTAGTTAAATCACAAAAAATGGCTAAAAAATAGATTTATTAAGATCTTAACTTGATTAAATAACAAAGTCTAAGTGGTAAATAGCAGCCTTTCATCCCTCAGTTGTGGGTTTTGTTTACAGCTGCAACGATTAATC